>UELU01137469.1:0-33765 GCA_900490025.1 Megastigmus dorsalis | reverse complement strand
CTCTCTCTCTCTCTCACTCTCTTGCACTCGACTAGCGCGCTCCTTAAACGTTGCCTTCTCTCGTATAGGGCTCCGAGTTCGGTTCAGCGTGTGTTGGGCTGTGCTGGTGTGCAAGTGTGTGTGTGTGTGTGTGTGTGTGTATTGTATATCCGTCTCTGGTAGAGTCTCGACCACCGCAAATTATCCTCCCGCCACTGACCGCCGCGTCGCCGTCGACGTCGCGCCGAGGAGTCTTTTTCCCACTATATACGCTACGATTCCCCCCGTACCTATACGCCCACGAATGCCAGAGAATGTAAGAGAGCGAGAGAGAGAGGCTGCGAGAACGTTGCATGAAGCATTCGTTCGCCGGCGCTGCTGATGCTGCCGCTGCTGCTGCCGCTGCTGCTACTATGACGATACAATATAAAGAGTATGAGAGAGGGTCAGGGAGAAGAATCTCTCTCCGCAGCTATCCTCTCTTTTCTATACTGTATATACTGTGCCACACAACCGTCTGCGTCTTTCTCTTTCTCTTTAGTTCTTCTTCTCTCTTCTCTACCTCCTTGGTTAAAGTAAACTTTGTGAGATGTGCGCGCGTAACTTCCGCTTCATTTGAATACGCTTAGCGTGTATCTCTTCTCGAATGTCAGTTCGCCTCGTGGTATATACGGAGCTGCTGCTGTTGCTGTTCTCTTGGCCATATCCATAGATGCGCATTTTCTTTGTGTCGGCGATTTTTTCTCTCTCTCTCTCTCTCTCTCTCTCTTTCGCTTATTCTCCTCCAACGTAGCGTGTTGTCGGTGTGTGCGCGGTGCGGTGCATCGTGTGCACTATCCCGACGCGGCGTGTGGCGCTTTTAAGCGTCCCCATTGAAACGATATTGCTGTTTTTCCGCGCGCTTCACGGGTATACTATGGCTTTTGGCCTCTCAGAGTTAACTGGAGTTATTGATGGCATTAATGAGGATTGACAGGAGGATTTGATTTTCCTTATTTTTCGAATAGAGGAAGCGCGGATATTCGGTTTGTCTGCAGTGTCTGCGTGTATTATAATGTTTTTCAAACGGTATACTCCCTCTCTTTCTCTTTCTCTCTCTCTCTCTCTCTCTCTCTCACGCAAGACAGATTTCTGCTTTAAGCGCGCTTTGTATTTTAAATCGAATTGCAAAACGTTTGCGTTTGAAGTTTTCATGCCTAGATTGTCGTATTGTGCCGGTGCAACGACGCTCAATTTTTTTTATGTAATCACAATGGCCCTCACGGGGATACCGCCGCAACTGTTGTATATACAAGCTTACGATTTTCAATTAAGCATTTTTCAAATATTCCAATTTCAATTTCATCCATTGTGAAAAATCGAAATGTTCTTGAAGAGCCAACGTTCAATGATCGTTAATCAAAATAATACTTATAACATTAAACATGGAGTACATGAATTTTAAATTTATTTATTAAAAAAATTCATTTTCTCCTACTTGTTTCGCTTACTTATATAAAAATACTTTTATGCGTAAATATTCATAATGCAGTGCACACGCGGGAGAATAAGTTGCAAACAAGTTTTACCGGGTAAAACTAAAAACGGCACACCGTGTACATTAAATACTGCAAACTAAACATAAAGCTCCACCAAAGTTAATTTAAGTTTTAGCGTGTTAAAATATCTTTACACATTCTTTTTCAAGGCATCAGTTCAACTTTGCTAAAACGAGAGACTTGCCATCCCCCCCGACAGTATATAACATTCAAATAATCAAAGTTGCTTTTAATTTTAATGAAAAGATAACAAATGTTAAATTTTCATACGCGGCTTTCTCCTCTCGTGTGCTCGCGCGCTCGGAGTTAATGAGATTGCATTGTGTGGTTGAGACTTTTCTTCCTGTTCTTCTTTTTTTTATCTTCCAACCGAAAGGGAAAGTCTTTAACGGACCGAGCTGTGCTCGGTTAGCGCCACATACACACAGGCTCGCGCGCCTGCGTCTTGGCCGAGTTCTGATCAATCGATTTTTAAATCATCTTCTTCATCCCCCCGTCCTCCGGCCCGCTTACAAACTATTAAACGTGAAATATATTTAAAAGAAGCCCGGGCCGCAATTATTGTGTCGCAATCAATCGCGGATTTACTATCCGCCGCGCGTTGCCCGTGCAGCGCTCTCTTTTTCTTGCTCGTCAGAATAACATTTTAATGGGGTAATAAAGAATTGTTTAGTGAATAAGTTGCGTAAGTCCTGTGCCGACATGATCGAAATTACTTAAAGCACTTGTAAAATAATAACTTTTATTACCGTTAGTTTCGTTTTGAATATAAAGAGAACGAAAAGTAAGAGGATGGAAAACAAACTGCCGCCCGAACGCATTTACCGCTTGCAAATTTATACTGGCTTTTACGGGCATGCGCTATCGATGAGCGTACCAATGAGCTCTGCGTTATAGTTGTGGCTTGGCTGCTCCGAAACGGTTAATCAACATTAATTGAGTTTAGCCAAATTGGTATCCATAAGGATATTTTGTAAATACGATCTCTTGTATATATTAAGGATTTCCATGTGGTGAAACGAATTTGAACTTTAAAAGTTAATGAATCATTTGTTGGAATGAATAATAAACAAAGTTACCTATTATTATAGATGCAATGCCAGCAGAGCCTTGAGAGCTGAAATGCAGGAACTATAAACATGTTCTCTGTTCTCTTTTTCAAAGATTTCTTGTCGAGCCAAGGATTTAACTTGAAGTAAATGTATTCTTTGAAGTAATACTTTGTACTGTTAAAAAATAATTTTAAAAAATTTTAAAAAGAACATTTCACAGTGATTAAAAAAGTTTTTCCGCGAATTTATTGTAATAATTTTATTCTGAAACTGTTGTTTCTACATTTTATTAGCGATTCTTTAATATTCGCGGCCTTAACACTTTGAATATTTTATATTAATTTCTTAATTTCTCGATACAATGTTGCGTCTATCAAAGTTTTTGATCGCACACTTTTCTTTGCAGAGAAACCCTAAAAAAAAGGAGTTCGGAACATGCAACGATATGAAATTATCGCTTGGAATTGATGAATTATAATTGTACAGCCGAATATACAAAAATATTTAAGTAATGCTCGAACAATAACACTTATATAAATCAGCGAAACAATGGAGACTTAAATATCGATGCGATTTTCTCTTCCACAAAACCATTAAGAATAAAATGTTTTCCCCATACATCACTACCCCGAAGTTGAAATAGTTTCCTGTCTTATCAAAAACCAAATTGGCCACGGTTTTCTTTTTCTTTTCTTTTTTGACGTTACAGCACACGTCAGAAAAGTTGAACAGGAGGAGACGCGAAACAAACATACACTCGAAAGGCCACTTTCGCTCGAGTCTCTCACACGAACAATAAATAAAATTCCACAAAGATATTTGCAATGCACGCGCGCGCTTGCGCGGAGGCGCGGGTCTGCCGTTAAAAATAATTGCATCCATAACAGTTGTAAACCAAAAATCCTACTCCTCTCCGAACACAATCTTCGACTTCCCCGAACTCATGTTTATTTACGACCAAAAACAAGAGCATTCATTTTATTTGCCGAAGAGAGAGAGAGAGAGAGAGAGAGCGAGAGAGAGAGAGAGAGAGACACAGAGAGAGCATCTCCAGCTCTCGTCGACCAAGTCAAACAAAAGGAACTATAAAAGCGAAAGGTGTGCTGTTCGCTCGCGTCCGCCTTGCTCAGCTTCATTCTTTCTCTCTCTCTCTCTCTCTCTCTCTCTCTCTCTCTCGCTTCTTCAAACTCATCTCGCTCTTCTTTTTTCTCTCGCTCACGGGGAGCGAGCATCGCGCTCGCGCAGAGAGACATAGAGGAGTTGTGCACAGCGAGAAAGAGATAGAGAGAGGGAGAGAGAGAATGAGAAAGCGATCCACGAGCGCTTCTGAATTTTTTAAGCCGCCCGCGAGCGACGAGCTCCACTCGTCCATACACACACAAACACACCGACACGTAGACATACTGCACATGTATATACATATAACAATGTGTCAAAAGTGCAGTTGTTGCGGAGGCGCAGAGCTCGCGAGAGCTTGTCATCACGATCCCCATGCTTTACCTTTCAAAGAATGCGCCTCTCCCTCTCTCTCTCTCTCTCTCTCTCTCTCTCTCTCTCTCTTCACCTCTCGAACCAATATATATACACATACATACGGCTTCGCCAATATAAGACAGACGTATACGCCGCATGCCGCACTCGGTCGGATGGCAGTCGGTCGCGTGTATTATCTATATCCTCGGGACCTGCAGGGGTAGGGAGACGGGACAAACTCGAGTTCGCGCGCGCGCAAGTAATGAGGTTAAAAAAAAGGCATATCGAGCGCTCGCGCGAGAGAGAGAGAGGGAGTGAGAGACAAAAGGGAGTGAAAAAAGTGTACAGAGAGAGAGAGAGAGAGTGGAGGTGGGTTTTACTCGCGCTGACACACACCGCACACAGGCGGAGCTTTCATCGCGGCGAGGCCCGCCTCGGCGGCTGTATATATGCGTGCGTGTGCAGTCGGTGCGTGAACAAGACCGCCCCGGCTTCTCTGTCTCTTTGCCGTCTTTATATACACGCGCACCGCCGCGCTGCCATGCGTGCATACGCGTTCGGCAGAAAGGGGGGCAGCGGAGAGTGTGCGTAAACTCGAGGGAGAGAGCGAGAGAGAGAGAGAGAGAGGATGGGTAAATGGGTGAAGCCTATACAGAGGAAGGAAGGAGGAATAAAAGGGAGCTCGGCTCTCGCGTGACTCCGCTCCTCCTTATGCTGCTGCTGCTGCTGCTGCTGCTGCAGTAGTATTCCCAGCGAGAGAGAGAGAGAGAGAGAGAGAGAGAGGGAGGGAACGAAAGAAGAGTACTCGCAGGGCAGGCACTGGATGTATGTATATGTTTATACATGAGGCAAAGTGCGGTGGCAGCTCCGTTCACCACTGTATTATAATGGGATACGTCATAAGCGCCCTGTCGGTATCCTTTCTGCATACCTCGAAAAGCCACGACGTCTCTATATGCGCGAGAGAGATCGACTCTTCCGCAGGGTAATCCGTGGACAAAAGTCGACATCTTATTGGGACCGAAATGCGCGACCAATCCTTTGCAGCGCCGCTACAACGAGAACGCGTCAACTGTGCAGCTCATAGACTCGACTGCTCTATTATATCGATATCCTTTTCGACCACTCTCGTCCTCTCAGCTGCCCAACCGCATGAACAAAGTTCAGCATTTGCCAAAGCTCAATTGTCACGATTCCCGTAAACAAACGCTTGAGCTCCGGAGTAAATTGTATAGTTCCTTTTACGGAGAGTTGCAAGGTTCCATATTTAATGAGACCGCCGCGAGGTGCATGCAGCGTCTTTTTTGGGCGAAACGTCGACTTTTCATAAAGACTGTATGGGAAGACGAGAGAGAGAGAGAGAGAGAGAGACGAGTTGCTCGGCTGTCGTTCGCCGTTAAAAAGGGATGTCTGCTGGGATGCACGATGATATATCCCGCCTGCTCTCCTTCTCGTGCGGTTAACTGAAAAATTTGACCATAATTTTCAGAGAGAGAGAGAGAGAGAGAGAGAGAGAGCTGAGGTTATGTGTACAGCTCTCGTGTGTGTACGAATTCGAGGCTCATTTTGTAAGTCACGAAAGATGTTATTATATGCTCGTTATAACAGATGTACATGTACCTACTTTGATTTTAATCCGCGTCGTTCACGCTCCTTTTTAAAATCTCTCTCTCTCTCTCTCTCTCTTTCTGCGTCTGTCTATTCCAAAAATGAAGTGTATAGGTAACGGTGAAGGCCGCGTTTGGTGTACATGCTCATGGTACAGAATTTTTTTTTCGGAGCGCTACCTACCTACTCTGATGTTCATACGCTTTTACATATACGTCAAGTTGTTCGCGCCTATATATTGAATTGGATTTACAATCAGAGATGAAAAGAGTATCGCGGCGTGTTTTTATAGGCGATGAAAATGTTGTATAACGAATACGACAGTCACGAGCGATGTATGGAAAAAAAATGGGGAAACGGTTGTCGGTGGATTCGAGCGATACTTTTGTTTTACGAGTGAGAATTTATTGTTTTTGTAATATCTGCAAAAGTACTCGGCAGCCGATGTAACCGTAATTAATTTACATTTTTACAATATTATTACGATATACAATAAATCTATATGTTGTAAAAGATTCGATGTCTCGTTGGTAAATCGAAGCGCCTGCACCGTGCGGGTATATAAAAAGGTTATAGTTTCGATTTGAAAGAGACACGGAGGTAGAAACGGAGGTAGTAATTTTTAAAACTATGTAGTAAGTTTGTCGCTCTAATTACTTGCAAAAGGGATGCTTTATAATGCAAATGCAGCCGAATAATAACATTTTGAGCCTGTTAAACAGTGTATTACTTCCGGCGCGACCGAACCGCACTTTATATAATACCATTATCTACTCCAATTACAGTGGATACATTAAATTTGCCAACTGATATTTGTCAAACAGCACTAAAATGATCATACTTTAGATGCTCGTGTGCATAATATGTAATTGTACATTAATTAGTAGTAATGCTACAATAATCTCCAATTATGCAACACCGAGAGCCCATAATGCACGGTACCGTTTACCCAAAAATCTTGAACGAAAATATTTCCTTTTCCGCTTCCATGCAGCATCGCCTCCCCCTCCCCTCCCCCCTACCCAAAAAATACCCGCACCTTTCATAAATAGGACACACATGATTTTCCACATGATAAATGAAACTTGAATTTGAAATTCCAATCGGAAGGTCGGGATGGAGAGGCGAGGTGTTGCGCGCTTTCCAAACACACCCGCGCGTGAAAATGCCTGCTCACCGCGTCTCTCTCTCTCTCTTTCACAGGCGCATTATCGTCGAAGCCCAACACCTTATGGGCCCATATCCTTCATATATATATATATATATATATGTATTATATACATGAGCTGCAACTCCACACAAACGAGTCTTTCATAGATCGTGAGATTATAAAAATGAGTATCTATAAGAGAGTAAAGTCGTCGCTTCCCGCGAGCTGATCCACGCAGCAAAACATTGAATAATTTATTTATTTTAGGAATACCGATGACTCTCGTTTTAATGAGCCCAGTCGCTCGCGCGCATACGCTATATCTGATTCACCGGGCTCACGAAAAATAGCTGTCGAGAGAGAGAGGAAAAAAAACAATGCCACATAAATCAAATTTAACGAGGCGCGCCTTTCGTCAGGTGTTTATAAGGAATCATCATCGTGATTATAAGCCCCATAGGCGCGAACTCGTGCACGCGCGCGGGCCACAATGCGAGGGAATTTTTGAATATTCATGACTCGCCGGATGGAATGCGCGCGCCCGCACGCATACATACAACGGCGGCACTTTTCGATGCCCCGCGTGCGACGACGCGGACGGTGAAAAGGTAGATAATGCGACGAGTGTATCGCGAAGTATCGGAGACTCGATGATGTCGTCGTCCGAGCTGCGCGCCTATAAACCGCGGCCCGATATATCTGGGGGAAACCGGAGGCTGTGGAGAGCGTGCGCGAGAGAGAGAGAATCCGCTGTCAGCGGCGGCGAGACTCGAGCGCGGGGTCAATGTTACCGGCCTAACTGTATACCGTAACTGCCTCCACCGCCGCAGCGATGTTCTTCCCACTGTCTTCTCTTGCTCTCTCTCTCTCTCTCGCTCTCTCTCGCACTCTCTTGCGCGCTTCTTCTGCTGATGCTGTTGCTGCTGCTGCTGCCTCGGACGAGTATACATGTATATACCGAAGATCGTCAAGATGTGTGTGTCTCTCGGGCTCTGGAAATAGGCAAAGAGAGAGAGAGAGAGAGAGAGATGTTCTTGTTTCTGCAGCGCCGCGCCACGCTTTATATATTCGAATCGTTCGACGTTAGCCGCCGCCGCCGTCGTCGCTGTGGCCATACAGTGTATTTTACGATTATAAAGATATCGCTGATGAGCGATGAGATGCGAAATCTTGCGAGACTCTTTCCTCTCTCTCTCTGGTGGCGAGTTAACGCGCCGCAGAGGTTCGTTAAGAGCTCGGCGGCGTGATGGGTCTCGGAGAGAAAAAGCGTTATTGCGTGTTCAAGCTCCATTGTCGTGACGTTATTAAGATTTAGGTCGCGTTACCGCATCGTAATTTTCAAACGGGCCTCCCCCTACCCCAGCTTAACTGTGAAACGCGCGCGAGGGTAATCGGTAAAAAGAATCGAAAACTTGTTACATAAACGTAAACGAGGAGCGCTCGCGGTAATCCGTTTGGATATATATATAAACATTAAAATGAGAAGTCGGAATGGATGCGGCGGCTACAGCGGTTCCCCTTTTTGCATTGTGATGTTGGTGCGCGAGCGCGTATATTATTATGCATCTCGTTGCGTTATGCGCGCATCGTCTTTTACCCGCGAGATATATAGTATAGAAAATGTTGTCGAAAACGGAAATTCTTATAATGAGGGGCGATGTAAGGTAATCTTGCTCGCGTCTAATAAACAATATTCAAATTTATTCTAATCAAATCCTCCTTTACCGTGTTTTAATTTTTTTTTCTAGGATTTTTTTCCGAAGGCGACAATTCCTTTTTTTTTTCGCTAATGCCGAAATAAACGTTTTGACTCGAAATTAAAATACCATCTCATCGCGTTCTTAATTATAAATCCTTGTTCTGTTAGTTCTACAAAATTGTCTTTCTAGGAATACAAGGTATTGAAGTTTGAAGTTGTTCAAATTCTTGAATATTGAATGTTAGGTGTACAATGTCGACGCCCATAATCATTAATGTAAATTATTCAATGATAGAGACGGACTTCCTCGAAGTGTGTAAAAAGCAAATTTGTAATCATTATCATAAGTATAAGTTCGATTCAATCGATTCGAGAAATTTCTATTTTTACCGATAGTCTAAGGGAGCGAATGCTCGCCGAGAAATTTCACGACTATATAGCGGTACTATATATCCTCGACATTGTTTATTCATTCAAACGCCAATTCCGCAGAACCTCCAGAACGTAAAAATTCAAGTACAATAATTTTGCTTCGTAACCGAATATTCCAGGAATCCTTGATCAAGTCCGCACTAATAACCAACCCTCGTAATACAACAAACAGTTTGAAAATCGATTTTTCCGTACGAGCCATGACGCGCGCGTCGACAATAGGGGCTCATTGTCCTCGTCGGCAAAACAAAAATACCATCGCAGCGCAATAAACGTCCATATAGGCGGTTCTCGCATCCTCGGCATCTCGCCTCCGCAACAGTATATATATACGCATCTCGGAAATATTTCACGGTACGGCGAGTACAGGTAAGCGACCGCGCGCGCATATATCGGAACGCTGCAGCGGCTCTCTCAGCGCGGCTACTTTCGCGCGTCCAATCCGCTACGCGCGGTGATTGATTGAGCCATAAAAGGTCGGCCAAATGAGATCCGCGGAATCAACGGGTATTAGAAAAAGGAAACAAAAAAAAAAAAAGAAGGAGAAGAGGGACGACCGAGGCAGCATTGCGCTTCGCTCGACTCTTCTTATATTACCCGTTGTTGCGCCCGCGTGTCCCTCTTTTTTTTTTTGTTGCGTGTCTTGCTTTGCTGCCACAGCCGCATGTCCCCGCGTCGGCGACGTCCTTCGCTTATAAAACCCTCTTATATATACTCTTACCTTTTCATCCTTCGTGTTGCCTTGGTCCCGCCGCGCGCGCAGTCGTGTTATTTACAGCTTCGCGGAGAGAGGGACAAGGGATATAAGCGAACAAGTCCTTTTCCTGCCGCTGTTGCCGCTGCCGCTGCTGTTGCTGTTGCATGGGGTTCTCTCTTTCTCTCACTCTCTCGGTTGCGCGCGCTCGCGACACACTGTATAGTAGGCTGCGAGGAAAAGAAGAAGAAGAAGAAGTAAGAGCTGAAGAAAACGAGGAGACGTCTAACAAGCTTTCCATTCCGCTTGCCGGGACTTGCGCGCGCGAGGCTTGATCCCCCAGCATCGTATATATATACACCAGCCCCTTTTACTTCCTCTCTCTGCGCTCGACTCGCACATGTATATATATATGTATATATATACAACGTCGCGCACTCGTCAACGCTGCTGCTGCTGCTGCATCTTAGTGCAGTGTATAGTTGTCCCGTTCTCGAGATCCGCTCCGAGGAAAATCCCTTATTTCTCTCTCTCCGTCTCGAGTATAGCCAACTTTTTGCCCCTGAGCTTTCGCTGGACCTAGCCATTGTTTCAGAAGCCGGTGTGCTTACCCTTTGCTCTATCTCTATCTGTCGACTCTCGCTGTTCCCATTTTTTTCTTCTTCTTCTCGACATCTCTTGCATTTCGGGTTGAGGGAGAGGAGGTTGAATTCAAAATGTATGCGCACCAACCAAAATGATGGCCTCCTTAGACCGAGTAATTTGCCTTGGCAGCCTAAGTATAATGATGCTGAAAATATACTCACAGTGTACACTACGAGGATTCGTTTAATTACCGCGGCGAAAGATTTATAATATGTGTAATATTTCATACACAAGGATTGTGCGCGTTGACTATGTTGATGTACACTTCGAAATCCATCATTCACGTACACCAAGGGGAATAATTGCGATTCTGTAATACGTTTTAAAAGGTGCTCAAGCTGAACTTTATTAGAAAGGCGAGGCGTACGAAAAAATAAACTTTGTTCTAACTATACTCAGTAGAAAGATTGGAGAAAAAGTTATTATATATACCTAAAAGCAAAAAGAACAGCTTAATTATTTTTATCTTACTTTCCCTTATTACCGGTAATAACTGTTCAACATATTTCCATGCATATTATTTAAAATATATATTGCCCCGCTAATAACGCAAGAATAATACGCAGTCGTCATTTACATCCTTTATAATTGATGGTTCTCCAGCAGCAGCAGCAGCAGCAGGACTATTTTTGCGTTCGCGCATCTGCTTTAAAAACCTCCATGAAGCCGACGAAATAATTATATTCATATTCTATAGCGGTTCCCTTTGCCGCCTCGCAAGCGCTTCCATAAGTTATGTGCCTGGCTAATTTTCTGTTTAGTGCGGCGAGACTCGTCAAGAAAAGCCCATTATATCCTTATTCGTATATACACCAACTTTCTATATGCCGCTTGCGAGTGTAAGATTTAATAAAGATTCGCTTTATGTATAGCGAGTGCTAAATCGGTTCGGTGTTTAAACAATCTTCGAGGTCGCAAAGTGTTTTGTTCCAAAATCTAGTGAAGCCTTGTGATTCGATGTTCTGAATTCAAAATGACCCAGTTGCATGAAAAATCGATCTCAATTTAGAAAAATATTTACTCTATAAACAACGATTCAAATGTAGAAAAAAAGCAATTTATCTGTATTTAAATTGAACGAATCTTTTATGAAAATACTGTAACGATAGATTCTTCAATAAATAATTAAAAAATTTACGTTATCAAAATTACCTTCATAAATTTCAGTAATTTTATTTATAACTTTTTTTAAACCTAACTGTATTATCGTTCACATTTTTCCCTTAATTGCTCAAGATAAGCTTTTGTCTCTTACAAAGGACTTCTACTATATACACTTTTCTATACCTCTAGTAATCCAGTAAAAGAGAGCACCAAATGTATTAAAGTTTTATACGCTTATATAGTTTAACAACGATTAAATATTAATGAAAAACTTTCAAATAAAAGTTTAATCAACCAATAATATAATTGAAAAATAATCAAACATCTCGATAAAATTGAATACATGCATAACACTGGGAGCTGCAATTTCACGCTGTAGACACGTCAAGCAGATCTTGGAACATTTATATTTAGCAGTCCACGTTACGTCTTTTTCACGCGTGTACTTTTCCTTTCCACTTCGAGTAACTGCAATATTGATTTATGTGCCTTTGTCCCATTCCCTTTGAAACCACAGTTAGCGGACGGATCCGATTTTCGTGAACTAGGAACGGGGCGGGTAATAAAAAAAAAATTTAACTGTACCGGCCACTGGTCCGTACGCGCGTGCAACGTTTAAACCCTCGGCGCACGGGATCCGCACAGTATATGCCCGAGCCACATTTAAGCCGCGCGCAAACGCCGACTGCAGCCGACTTCCTGCTTATACAACCCGTTGCTTAAACGAAATTTTTTGTCGCTCAACCCCCGTAGCCGCTATGTATATAAGTACTGTATAAAAGCCTCTTTCCGGAAAATCCTTTACTTATACCTCTAGTCGACCTCTTGACCGCAGCTCGAGCTGCTTTTCTCTCTTTCCGACTCTCATAAACTCGTCCAGTTTCTCTAATTCTCCCCGCGACTTGCCTTCTCTCTCTCTCTCTCTCTCTCTCTCTCTCTCTTTCCTATTGCGCGGCAAAAAAAAAGGTATCGAGTGGAAAATCGAAAGTAGAAAGCGCGCAGAGTAAATGAAAATTCTCTCTGGTGTGCTTCGCACTCTTGAGAGTAAGCGAAGTATAGGATCTCTCGCTCTCTCTCACTTGCTCGCTCGCTTCTCTTTCATTTTCTCTGTGTATGTATAACGTTGAGGAAAAAGAGACCGTTCAAAGCTCGTCTAGAGCGAATTGCCGCTAGCAGCCGGTACACTTCGAAATCTTAAGCGTCTTGTCGTGTAGCAAATAAAAAAAAAGGGAGCGAAGGAGAAAGAGGGAAGAGAAAATGGAGAGAGAGAGAGGGAGGAAAAAAAAAGGTAAATAAAAGCCGACGCAGAAAAGACGGTTTTACGGTGATTAAAAACTTTTGCGCGTTCATTTTTCCTCCCTCTTTTGTGCATCTTCGAAATGAGATCTTTGACGTTTTAAGAGAAAGGAAAATTTTCGCTTGACGATTCGGGAAAATTAAAATTTCGAAGAGCCGCGACCGCATAAAGCCAGCGGGGATAAGCGCCTCTTTGTTCTTTATTATTGCTATAGGAAGCAAAATAATGAACTGAGAAAGATTTATCGCTAATTAATTATAGTCGCTTATCTTGGCAGCTGCTTCGAAGCATAAATGCAAGCCATTTATTCGATGCAATTTTTAATTACTTCATTTCACACACTGCGCAATAATTTTCGAACATCGTAATAGCAAAGGGCATAAAAGCGATATCGATTGCGCAAAACAAACGGAACTTATTTTGTAAGTTGGGGAATTCCGATGTAATTTGCCGCGAGATTTCGTTGTCGATTCATTTTATAACCGAAGCATGGATCTTAAAGCGCGAGTAATTATTTCCCAGCTCCCTTCCGCTCTACTTGGAAGAGAAAAATTGCCCCTCGTACATAATAAACTGATTTGCAGATACTGCAACAATATAAATTCGCGGTGGTCGCTAAAATTCCCTGCTGCAACTTTTCTAATGCCCGACCACTTTTAATACTCGCTTCTCTCGTTCGCGGGATTTTTTTTTCCCCGCAACTTTTACCATCGAGAATATACACGCAATGATTTGTCAAGTTTATTACGAAATAATAACTTTTATTATCTGACGGACGTTATTTCACGAGTCGCTCTGGCTCGTTCGGCGATGCAGTTTTCGCGTAACCAAGTAAAATTTTACAATGAACTGTGAGGAAAAAATTTTTCATAAACTCGCCCGCAAGAAAGTATACTCGCGGTCGAGGCATTTGCCGACTAAAGAGCGTATATATATATACAAACAGAGAAAGCCAACGCCGTCAATTAAAAGGCAATAATAATAAGAACGGAGGCTCTCCTCGAGCGTATACATAGTTAAGAGACTGTGTCGAGAGAGAAAGAAAGAGAGAGAGAGAGAGAGGGAGAGATCGGAAAGCAGCGCGCTGGGATAATAAAAGGGATGGGAAAGAAGGTATAAACTCCTTTACGACTCGTAAAGCTGCGTCTTTACGATGAACGACTGTACACACACACACACACACACACAACATATATATATTGTTTAAAAATGTTGTCGGTTCGGCTTCATAAGAAAAGCCGCAACGATCTCCGTTTCTATATAGTATAGAAGGAACGCCGAAGCGGGAGTGTCAACGTGTTAGTCGTACGTAGCTCGAAAAGTAGTGGAGGGAGAGAAAAGGACATAATTTCGTCTCTTCCGGGCGGGCGTAAAAGACCACCTTCGCGCATTATAAAAGTCAAAGACCAAAGTCAGGGAGCTCGAATGGACGACCTATTATACCGCAGTTCGACTCCTTTTAGTCGCGCTCATATATACGGCTTTCTGAAACCTCCCCGAGTTTATAAACACAATATGACAGCAGAGAGAAAAGAGACTTTGGACTGTACTTAACGTTGTTGTACCGCGGCCAGGTGACAACAACCTGGGGGTCGAGACTCTTCTACTCTCTCTCTCTCTCTCTCCCTCTCTCCTCGACCGTTTTCACCAAAGGCATTTTTCAGAAAAGAGAGAGAGGGGCGTCTTCGGAAAAATGCATACATACACTAACTAACCGCTCGGTGAGAGTTTATAAGGAAAGAAAGAAAAAAAAAAAAGAGGCGCGCCATAGGAGAGATCGGTTTTAGGTATAAGTATATGAGTTTTGGCTTGCAGCGGTGCAGGAGGAGGAGAAACTTTTCGGAGGAGGATGCACTGCGCTGCTGCCGAGATGCTGCTAGGTTGCTCTCTCTCTCTCTCTCGCTCTGCCACGGAGCGAGAGAGAAAACTTTTGTTTTCGTACCGACATCACAGCACACATATATATACGTATACGAAAGCCTATGGCACCCCCCGCTGCTAGCGAGGCAAAACTCCCCGCGGACACAACGGGGAACGTGTCAAAATAGGCAGCGGGTCCAACAGGCTTTCGCTCTCTCTCTCTCTCTCTCTCTCTCTCTCTCTCACTCTTTGACCCTGACGTGGCTTTTGGACCTTCCCTGCTTTAACGCTGCACAAAACGACCCTTTTCACCCGGCATGTCGACTTCTTACCTGCGGGGCTTCTATATACATATACCGATCTTCACTCTCCTTTTTTCTCTCTCACTCTCTCAGTCTCTCTCTCTCTCTCTCGCTCTCTTCTGCATCACGGCATCGACTTGTGTGCGCGCGGAGCTCCGGAGGATTACCCAAGCTCGCTGCACGATCACCATCTCTCATGGGCAAAGGCGAAAGATTACGCGCGAATAGAGAACCGAGAGTCCCAGCGAGCAGATTAGGGATTTTCGTTCTCGGTCTCTCTCTCTCTCTCTCTCTCTCTCTCTCTTTCTCTCTTTCGCTCTCCTCGAGACTCGATGGTATGGGTTTCGAGGTGCGAAAGATGATATAGATTCCCGCGGAGCTGGTGGCGATGAAGCCGATTTTAGAAAGTCAAGATTTACGTGGGTGCGAGGCTGGCTGCTGCTGCTGCTGCTGCTGCTAGTGGTAAAAGAGAGGCGCGCGCAGGAATGAAAATTGGAGAGCGGGATGATGCTGCAGACTCGTGAAATTGGGAGATGAAGAGGACGCGATTACTTTGATTCATCGGCGTTTTGCGCGCGCACCTCGATCCTTTCCCGCAGCGCGCTCTCCTCTTTTTATCTTTTTATATCGCGGATTAGCTTTTGTAATGAAATCTAGTCGCTCTCGAGAAGATTGTTTTTGTCTTCTGGAGAAGGTTCGTGAACTTTTTCCTTCGCAGGATCCAACTCTATAGTCGTATATAAGATATAAATATAACAAAATTGTCTTTTGACTTAACAAAAGCTAGATTTGGGCTGCATTTGGGGATAGCTCTCGATACGAGAAGGAAGTTTTAAAAAAGTTTTTAAATGATAACGAGGTCGGTCGGGTCGTGCGTGTCTCCCCCTCCCTCCTCTCCCTTTTTGTATACCTATATTCTGTTATTTTTCGAAAACGTTACAAATTGCTACATAGAAACGCCGTTCGAACTTTAAGAGTTTGCGTGACCTAGACCGTTCGAAAACCGAAAAAGAGTATACGAAAATCGACATGATTGGATGTGGTTTGGGGCGAATCACGCGAGGTTCTCGTTTGAAAAAAAAAACCCGTCTTTTCACAGACAACTGCTGCTTCATTTTTACTTGAATTCTATAGGAGGGGACTGTCGTTTTTCTATACTTGAAAGTTTTAAGAACGTAAAGTAGCAAATGATGATAGGAATTTATGCAAACTATGAATTTATTAATGTGAGGTTACATCTATGTTATACATATTTTCAAACTCTTGTTGTAAATGTAATTAAAAGTGAAATGTAATTCGAGAAAATGGTTATTATTTTAACATCATAAACTTCTGCGCGAGACAAGACAAACCATTAGGGAAGTAAATTTTGAATTCAGGTTGGATAACGCAAGGTGCACAACGTTACAATGAAGCACGACATAGTAATACAACATTACAATGAAAGCGCATAGTAATTAGCGCACGCAATTTGCTAGTGTATGTATTGTATTACATCATTCGTGTGTTTTCGTTTTCCAAAATTGCACACGTTGATTATACAAAGCAAAATTTGGGAGAACAACGATTTTGATATACTTTTAATGAAGACAGGTAAAGAAGCAGAAACTAATAGATGTAACAAAAAATATTATTATAGAAGGTAGAAAGTAAATTTCATAAGTAATAGTCCGCGAAGAAAGCTACATGTATAATTCAAGGTTAAATATTATCTTTGGCTGACGCGTCTCTCGACTATATTACATTTAATTACAAGGTGTGTTCGTCACGATCTACTTTTCACATTCCCATTCGGTTAAAAATTACATACATTTATTAAACGCGAGTGGGTAGAATCCAAAAGTTCTGAGAACAAACTAATCGAGTGAACACATACACCAAATAAATTCGATGATTTATAAAGCAAATTAAAATATCATCATACGTTTGAGTAAAGCACAATAGAACATATAAATATTTAGCTATTAAGCGGGTATATCGGGTGATTCGTCTTCTTTTCCAAACAGTCATCGATCAATTTAGATATCCAATTAAGATATGCATTTTATACGCTTATAGAAATGGAATGAAATGCGGGTACCAGTAGCGCTAGTCCCGTCCTCGCCCACGCGAAATTTCATAAATAGACCGCGCCAATAACCGTAATACCCCATAATTACGCGCGGTAAACAGTTCGTGGCGAGTGTGTACGCGCAAAGGCCGTGGACACCTGTTGACCGGCGCATCGCAGAGATCTACAATTTGGAAAATACGCTGTACAGGGCTAAAAGCCCAATAGCGTATCGGCCCGAGCTGCGAGAGCGATTTCTCTCACGATCCTAAAGCAATTTTTCACCGACCGAAGCGAAGAGGCACAACAGACACCGCCCGACGCATCCTTACAACCAAAGCGTTTTTCCTCCTTTCGGTCCCTTTGGTCCCCTTTGCCTCGATGCCGCGTCGCCGAGTCAAAGCCCGTAGACTCTGAGCGCATCCAACGAGCAAAGACAAACACCTTATGTATACTCCGGAGCTTCGTCTAATTTGCGGGCTGAATCCCGAGAGCGTCTCTAATCACCTTACGAATGTTTTCTTTCCATAATTTTTCTCCTCTCCACGATGTATATGCACACACACACCCACACCCACTGTCGTTTTGGTTTTTACGAGTTCGCAGTGCGCTTCGATAAATAACCAGGATTTTCCGCGCTTCTCTCCGCATGACGCCCCTGTGCGCAGTGTAGCTTGGATTTTTATAATAAGAGTAAATCCGTCGAGCTATTCTTAAGCGATCAGCGGAAGAAATGATCGTAGGATGCTTTCTGGGAAGGGAAGACTTTTTATAACTTTCTATTTGTCTCTTAAAGAGAGGTTATTTTAGTTGGATATGTTGATAACTGTTTAATATTAAATTTTTATAACATAAAGTAGTTTTACAATAAAACTAGTTTGGAATCATCTACGAAATGCAGTTTATTTTATATAAATTCCTGGAAAGTTTCAAAAGTAAAAAATTGTCGTTGACTACGCAGCGATCATCTTTTCCTTAGATCGCATTATACATTGACAAGATTGTTGGTATTTATGTCTACTTTTATAAATGACATTATACCTATACATAAATAAAATTATGAAAATTTTTTTAAGAACAGTGAGTTCAAGGTTTTGGGCGAACAAAAGCTGCAGACACGTGTACGAATCTATAAATGGTAATGTAAGTTTGAAGTTTTTTTTTAATCTCATGATGCTACATTCAATGATGCTTCATGAATTGTGATTTATGAAAAAGTAATATGACAAGCTCCTGACAGTCGAGTTTTTCATGGAGGTATTTTAACATTTCGGTCTAAAAAGAAAGTGACTGCTGACTTTGGATGCGAAGCGAGAGACACAATGACGCTTCAAACTGGTTAGTCATATTTTGACTGTATAATAAGTTCATAGTCATTCTATCAAAATTAATTTTCACTACGACGAACAACGAAAATTTCTAAATATATTGTATGGAACATATTCTATTACAAATATTTTCTTACTCTTCGACTATGCTTTTATAAAATCATGACGTTTTGAATAGATTTACTGTTTCCTCACCTTATTCGTATGAAAATTTTACTTTAAGCAAACTTACCGTTGATCTTTGTTTATTCTTCTTCATTCGAATGTTTTTTTAACTGAAAAGAAATATTTATTATTTACATACATTTTAAAATGTCCTGGTCGATCAGAGTACTAAAGTATGTAAAATATAGTAATGAGGTAGATGCTTATAATGATCACTTCTGTTCCGATACACTTTGGGTATAATTAACTTTATACATTACCCTGACTTTAATGAATATAAATGTTTTAATGGCGATAATTAATTTAAGAAATAAATCAAGGATTTATAACCGTTATAAAGCCATTTATAAAAAACAAAACGGAACTTGCCTTTAAAGCCATAAAAAATCCAAAAAGCAGCGATATAAACGTATAATATACCCCCTATTAACATTTCTACAGCTACTTAATGCACTTAACGATCCGCGCGCCCCACCCGATTCTTTGACTTTTCCGCTAAGCATTTTAAAAGTACACAACGCACAGACAGAACGCGTCAGTTGTAAATAACGATTTTTCCCACTGCTCGTTAATAAATCACTTTGCGCAAACGGCTGATCGTAAAAATATACAAACATTGTAAAGCGGAGTCGAAAAAAAAAAGTGAGGTATTCGCGAAAAATAATCGCGTTCATTTTGGGCGACGTAAAGGTACCGTAAATCACTCATCGGAACGCCGAGCAACGGATACACCTATAATACACGGAGAGAGAGTGTGAGAGAGAGAAAGAGTCCCCGCGTTGAGCGAATATTATCGCATTAACGACTGTAGTCATTGGGCGTAGAACTTTAAGGGCCTGCGCGAAAGCTTATATATATATATATTGCCATAAGACCCGGGGAATGATGATTTTGACCGTGAATTTACACAATCCATAAGGACCGCTCGTTTGTGGAAAAGCGGACAGGTATACGATGTGATTAACCGGCCAAGGCTGGCTAGTAGAGACCCACGTCAGTGATTCCTCTCTTTCTCTTTAGTTCTCGTAAAACTTAACTTGTGTGCATATATATATTGACGCTAGACTCTCGATAGTTTTATTGGCGTACCGTAAATTACTTGGGGCCAACTCGAGCTATAATAGATCCGAAAATTTCGGCTTTTAACATGATGCGCACGCCTTGCAGCAGCAGCAGCAGCAGCAGCACAGACTTTGCATAACCTTGTAAATATTGACGTCGCAACATAACTGTCCTGGACGGAAACGGGAAGTCGAGGCCAATGAGCCATCCAGGCTGGACGCGTGTTGCGAGGGTCTAAGGTCTCGTGTCGTTATACATGCGGTCTCTCTCTCTCTCTCTCTCTCTCTCTCTCGAGGAGTTGGGCAATTTTCTCTCGTCTCCGCGTGTATATACATAGCTATAAATTTCCGGAGTGGCGAGGGTCCCGAGAAGTTTTGGCGCTTCTTCGTTTCGAGGGGTGCGCAACTGCTGCGCGCGTAGTAAGCCTGGCATGGTCTTGTATCTCGGAGCGACGATCTCTTGGAGCGCGTGTAAAAGGCGAGCGGAATCGCCGAAAACCCGACTTTGCTCGCCGTGTCCCGCAACGATCTTTCGCGCCCCGCGCACGCCTCCCGACATTCATAAATTATAATGCTCTCTGCACAGCCTAGACGTGCCTACGTCGTGTGTCTATACTTCGCCGTTGTTTGTACGCGTGTAGAGACTATCGAGATAATCTCGGCTGCAAATCGGTGGCGAGACGATTTTCTCTGGGACACGATCGTTGACGTCTAACGAAATTTCTAGGGATTCCACGAGAATTGTCTGCCCGCGTGTGCGTAGCGGCTGCGGAATATCGTACGAACGATTTGTTATTCCCCCGATGCGCCCTTAGAACGCGCGCGCCTTCCTTTTTTCCTTTTCTTTTAAAAGGGGGGGACAGGTGATGGTGCGGTTCGACGTAGGTTTCACTATTATGTATACGCAAGCGCGAGCCGCACATAAATTATATACGAGCTGCCGCTGCGACGGAGCCGATCGGAGAAAACATTTGCCATTGTTGCGCCGCGCGGCGAGAGAGATTTTACAAATATTGAGATGGTTTCCCCCATTGTTGCTCTTCTTCTTTTTTTCAGAAAAGTCTGTGTATGGTGTTTTTGTGCGGGGAGCGGGAGAATTGACCAAAACGCGGCCCATTCGCACAATAAAAATTTGACTCGCTTTATCTCAAAGTGATCGCGCGCGCGCCTTCGTCCCATGCACGCAGCATATAATAATATCCACAGGAATGCAATGGGGCAGGTATAATTTCTCGCTCAATCATCGGTCGCCGCCGCCACTGCCTCTTGTAAAATATGAGCTGTAGTTATTCAATATGTAGCTATACACCATCGGTTTTTCAATTTACATATGTACGCGCGCTCGGATATATATTTGAGACGAGAATTTTGGGTGTGGAATATTCTATTGCGAATTTCGCGCGCTGTGTCCGTATATGCAAATATTTCATCATACGGATTCTAACATCGACACTGTGGCCGTTCGAAAGATGAATGTCGGACTTCGGCGAAAAATGTAGACAGGAATTGATAAATATTCTTGTACTTGCTTTACGTTTGAATAAATAAGTCTGATGATTATTTGAGAGATTTGATTTTGTTAAAATCTGTCACCGATCAATGTAGATTATACGGATCGGAGAAATTTTGTAAAGAGCATCGATTTTATCCTTTATAATACCGATACCAAAATACAACTGTGAGCGAACACCGCACATCCACGATAAATCACTGATCTTTATTACAATTGGATAGGGCATTATATTTCAAAATACAATCGCTGACAGACCGAAAGCCCACATCTTAAACGAATAAAGTACAAAAAATCGTTATCAAGATCATAGACAAATTTTATTCATTTTTAAAATGCCGTATAGGTTTTCAACTGCAGGTTTATATATATATATATATGTATAACACGAGGAATTCAGTTTCCACGACATAAATTAGAAAAAATTCAAGGAAACGCTTGGTTTGCCCATTGTTACCTTATAAATAGATTTTCCCCCAAACACTCAAACAGTTCCCATTCAGACTTATTCTCGCCTCAAAGCGGAGTTCACGGTTTTGTCGAGGCTCGCCACCGCAGTTGTCCCCCACTGCGTCTAGAAAAAAATAGCCTCATGTATACGTATATATATAGTATACCTCAAAAATAGCCCAATACATTCGATTTCCAATAGCTTCGAAAGAGCTTTAGAGAATTTCCATAAGCTTTTCCATAATGCACTCGCAATTCCCGACGTAGCTGTTACAGCGCAGCATCAATGTCCAAGTTTCGCGCGCGCAGAATTATAATTGAATCGGATGTTGTATATATATATATATACATAGAGCAGTGGCTGTGCAGGTAAACTACGTTTAATCATCAATTAACTAAAGTTCGCCCGAGTCGGCCAAACATCTAATCCCCAAAAGTAAGTTATGCGTGTCAATCAATTACCTATATAAACGGTCGGACAGCTCTTCTCCTCGGCATTTCAATTTCAACGATCGACAAATTCCCATAGAGATTGCGTAATTCACGACGACGCGTTCCTGGAACCGCGCGCGCGCAGAATCAAAGAAAAAAAAACAATTTTTCTCATCATCAGTTTCTAAAGTCGAGAAAGAGAGAAAAAAGCTCCATTAAATATTGGTTTTCGTAATAGGCGTCTAATAAGTGCCCCGCGCGCTCACGCGTGACTCCTCCCTCAACTCTTTTTTAAAACACAGAGCGAGAGGAACGCAGTCGTATAGTTATAATGGAAAAGAAAAAAAAGTGAGACGAGGGAAATAATTTTCAATCGACTCTGAATCGTTGGCTATATATACGAGCCTGCGCGCATACCATACTACTACTTCCAAATTCCCTCGACGCGCTTGTTCATCTAATTAACATCACAGACCCCTAACACACGCACACACACACACACACACACACACACATACACTTGTACCAAAGCAAGTCTTCGTTTCTTTTGAAAAATATATACATCCTCTGCGTTATACGCGGACACGGCCAACTATATACGAAGCCAGACTGTCCATCCGAGATCTTTCGCTGAGATATTACCACACACACATAAAAAAGGACCTCGGGGTTCTTTCTACACGGTTCTTATATCCAACGTGGCACGATCGTCCCGGATTTCGTATGGTTCGACGAAAATATTAACGCAGTCGATTCGGGTCGATTCTCATCGGTGTAAAAAGCAGGGCCAATGACAGTGGACGAGAGTGAGAGAGAGAGACACGTGAAGAAGACGAGACAACGACGACTGCTCCCCTCGATCCTTATCTGCCGATCTCTCTTTCTCTCTCTCTCGCGCGCGCGCGACTTCCTTTAAAACTTTCACTCTCCGTACAAGCGCGCGTGTACACCACCGCATACATGTCCTGTGGGCCGCTCGACACGAGCGCGCACCGCGAGATTCGAGGTCGTATTCTGTAACGATTGTCCTCTCTGTCGACGATATACATATATATGTGTGTGTGTGTGTGTGTGTGTGTGCGCGCATGTGCGTATGTGTGTGAGTGTTGGCTGCTCGATAGAGTGTCCGGCGCTGACAGAGGTATTCTCGCATCGAGCGATATCATTAATCACGCGCGGAGTCCCTCGTGAACCAGCGAGCGCGCGCATGTGATCCGTATGAGCGTGTATGTGCATTATGCAAGTCATTGCAGCGTGTGAGTGAGAGAGGGAAGGAGGATGGGAGAGAGGGAGAGGAAGAGAGAGAGAGAGAGTGAAGCGCGAGCCTGGTTAAATGTCCAATTAAGGCGTCTATCCCTTGCACACGTCCCTCGGTTCTTTTACCTTCGCGTTACTCAGACTCTCCCTCTCTCTCTCTCTCTCTCTCTCTCTTTCTCTCTCTCGCGACACACGTGTGCGCATGCGCGACGCTTCACGCTATATTTATTGGTATTATTACGGACCTCTTTTCTTTTTGCTTTTGCTTGTTGCGCGCTGGACGTGAGTAGGTGGGAACAGTGTTTTTTTCTTGTTTTTTTTTTGAGCTTTTATTGCGGAGATTTTTATACGGACTTGATCGTGTAGCGAAATAATGCTTTTTGTTTCCTTTATAAATGAAGCTTTGTAATCGTGAAAAAAAATTTTTTCCAAAAAATGAAAAATGAACATTTTTTAAGGATTATTACATAAAAATCACAAAGAAAGAAATTATTTGAGTTTTTTAATGTTTTCTTTTTCTTTAATTGCTTATATATCATAAATTACTTAACTTATTTTCAAATATAATAGTTAAATTTTTTTGTATTTTTTTTGCTCCTTTGAAACGAAAGTTATTTAATTAGATTTAATAGTTTTTTCATTATTTTTTTAATGTTTAAAAGTACCTATTTTTTCAATGCTTCTTCTTTTGTAAATAAGGATTATAAAAATTTACAATACACATTTAAATAAGTTTTTACTAGACTTTTTACTAGATTTATACATATTTTTACTTTGTTATAAGACAACATTTCAAAATACTATCATACTTAATTTTTACATGGTAGATACATAATACAGTAATAATCGGTAGTCGGGATAATGCTGTGTAAATATATCTCTTTTTGCAAACATATTGTTACACAAGTGTTAATTTCTAAAAAAAAAAAATATTTTATTACATAAAAGCACTGGTACAGTTATAATTTTTAAAACACCTGAATCAACAATTTATTTAAATTATCAAATCTAAAAAGTCCAAAAAGTCAATTACTGTTGTACATACATCAACGTGAAAACGTGCACTGAGGATATTGAATGAAAATCGTGGACCTTGGTGCGAGGGAAAAGGACCCAATAAACGAGAGTTACCTTTCTTTCTTTCATTCTAGTTTACGCGCTTTGTAAAGAGAGAATATTTCCAAGAGTACGTTTTTAATTTAACACCTGACGTCTAATGTGTAAACCATCTCTTATGTTTCCTTATTTTTAATATATGCTTTATTATTTATACCAATGCTGTAATGTCTTCACTTTAAAATTTAATTCTTTTAAAAAGAAAACTATAGAAATTATGCAACCGCCAATCAATACTGAAATATAATGTAATAGATGGTTATCTAATAGCTTTTCATCTGTTTTATCGTGAACTATAGGTTCATCTTTAAAATTTGCTTTATTTATTAAAGCGAAACGAAGACCAGCTTCACGTATTCTTTGAAGAGTGGATAGAAATACTTCTACATATGGTGAGTTTTTGGCAAAAAAATAAAATCTTCTATAACAATGCAACGGCGGCTCTGCTATTCGAATAACTGGAGATCTATCTGTGTACGCGTGTACTTTTGCGACCTGTTCTGCAAAATCCAGTGGCGCAAAACAAATACAATTTTTATACTGTATCAATTCAGTTATGCAATTGTCCACTGTGGGTACCGGAACTGTTTTCGACTGTAAAAGTTTTAAATTTTCATCATTGTTAAAAATTTGGTTATAATCAAACTGATCCATCCTCAATGCAAAATTTGATTCTTCTATTTCTTTCAGAGTGCTGAAAAGCAGTTTATCTTGCAATAAATTTATTCTTATCAGTTCCGAATAAAAAATTATAGTGTGTCGGAAAGATACAAGAATAATAGTAAAAAGTATAATTTTTTCCGATATTTTTTGTGATTTCATAAGTGTAGATATACCAAAGAGGATTGCCATAAAATTAAAAAAATTCCAGCCCTTTTTAAAAATCTTCAAATGTTGCATCACGAGAGTTAAAATAGCAATAGTTGCGGGAATAAGCATTATATTGACAAACAATTTTAGAGGAATGTTCAGCATTTTTTTCCTCAGGAGCGGTACCATTGCAACTATTCCATTGCACTCAATGTCTGCACCTAAGCGTAAAACAATATTCGAAGGCAAAGTTTCCATTGGCACTGGGAGCAAATATATATGCGCAGCACGTTGTTGAAATGCTAGAGTAAGATCAAACAATAATTCTTGAAAACTTATATTTTTAGTCAGTATGAAATCTTGAGAGAAATTAATTTCTTTTGTTGCAATTAAAATTTCTGGATACTTCAGGTGGACTTCAGTTTTATTTCCTAATTTTACAAAACTTGCTAGTAGTTCAAAATGCGTAAGAACTAATTTTATAGGATAACCGTTAGCATTTTTCAATTTTTGTGGGAATATAAATTTGTTTCTATTCAATGATTTCTTTTCGAAGACGTTAAAAAATGGATCGTAGTACTGAATGTATGGTACTGTTTTCTCAATCTTACTGGTTGTATCTATTTCTAGTATAGATAGGTCTAACATTTTTTTATTCCAGCCATATAATAAGATTTCTTTTAAACAATGATTCAGAGAAATCTGCTGATCATACAACAAAATAATTAAAAACTTCGGACGTGGGGAATTTGGAGATAATTCATCGAAAATGTTTAAAATTTGGTCAAATATTTTTTCATTAAAATGAGTATTGTATTGGACAATCATATAAAATACTTTATGGTAAAGAAATTTAAAAATCGGCATATTTAATGAACGATTGTCACCTGCAGAGTTCATTACTTCTAAGTCAATAGTTACAACTGGAATGTTTCTAGCAATTGTTTGATAAATTAAGTCTCGTTCTAGTGTATTTCGTATCTCTGAATTATTACAGAATAAAATAATTTGAGGAGATTGAAAATTTTGTGCAATTTTTTGTGTTAGGGAATCCAACCAAAGGTAGTTTTCCGCACTGATTACGTATTGGCTCAATTTATATGAAGTCACCATCCAAAATATTATATACATTTTTTATTATTATATTCTACAGAGCTTGAAAAAACTGACTAGATATAATTTTACTCCTTTACTGCGTTAGGAGTTTGACGCAAACGAAACGAAATACATATGATTTACTGCATTTCTAAAATCAACAGTGAAAATATTAAAACTTATATGCCAATATTATCTTATTTAAATATCGCAAAAGTGTTTTCGTCATAATTTTCATATTATTTTCGTTAATATTTAATATTTTAACATTTTTTAAACAAATCGCTATTCATTGCCACATTTTCAGTGTACTAACAAATTTTCAACTCTCCTGCGTAGTAGGAAATAGTAGGTAAAACCTTTTTTTTACTAATCAGTAAAGCAGATCTGCTTCAACAACAAGCTAACGTGCTATGCAAGCAGATAGAAAAGAAAATAGCTTCTCTACGCGTAACAACTTCAGCATAATTCGAAGCATTTCACATTTTACAATACTGAAACAACTGCCTGACAAGTGTATCCATTGGTGTTTAGGTCTCGCGTTTTCCTTTTTCATTATTGATGCAAAATAATTAAATAGGGATTTTTATTTTTTCAATATTTAAAAATACCTTTTTTTAATGCTTATAAAATTTTATACTTCTTTTATAAAAGAGGCTTATAGAAATTGCTTTTTATGATACACCACATGCATTAAATTATCACCCGCTTCTCTCGTGCGCAAAGGGATGGTAAAATAGCTAAATGTATAAGAATGAATTGGTAGCATTTTTTTTATTTTTAAATTAGGATTCAAATTAGCTTGATGCGATGTAAAGTGAAGGAATTTAAAGCTGAGCTACAATTCGAGGAAGTGCACCGAAAAATTGTAGCATAATGCGGACACCCAATCTATTTAGATCGTTATGACCAGACTTGCTGTCTGTTATGACATTTTCGTAAATAAGGAGCGATTTTTAATAACGGGTTTATCTAAATTCTGTAAAGTATAATATATATTCGTAATGAATATTTAAATATTAGTATAAAGTGACTTTATCAAAGAAGCGATCCTATTCAATTCTTTAACTTCAACTGCTAATCAGATGCGATAAGAATCTTTATTTAACGTGTTTCCAGTTTGTAAAGTTCTCTTCACTTCTGTGATCAAATGTAAACAATTTTGCTCATAAATATCGTTATCCGTCAAAATGAAAATCTCTTTAGATTTGGATAATCACCGTATCAGATCAATTCTTTTGACTTTTCGAAATCTGGTAATGGATTTCGAATCAGAGTCAAAAATCGACCTACTGCATACAGAGAGAATCGCTTAGATAAACATCAGAGTAGCATACTTAGTGGTATTAAAAAGGCAAAACCAATAGCAAACATCTCTGGTAAAAACTAAAATATTGAAAATGGTCAAGAAAGTAGTAAATGGCCAGGACAAATGGCTATTTCTTTCCTTGAGATGAAACGCTACTTTTTCTCGTATTACTATAGGTATTTAATGGAATGGACACAGATGATATCGGATCCCAAATTTTTACAATTGATTTTTCTGATATAATTGCACTTGAAATATGAAACAATGTATTATATTGAAATTATTATCAAAATTAATATTATAATTTTTATTAGTTGACTGAGATTCTGTCTCTCTCGTAAATATGGCCTTGTTATTTTTATAGCTAGGAATTAGGTAAAGTTTCGTTTAAGATTAAAGTCTTTTATAGTTAAAATCGATCACATTCGTAAATAAATCGAGGTAGATTTAAATAATTATGATTTTTAATAAATATATATTAAGGTTAAGTGTTGAGCCATTTTTACTCCATTAAATATCCGAATAATAAGAGAAAAATCGTTTCAACACAAGAAAAAAAAATTGCCCATTTTTTACCCATTTTTATTTTTTACCCAATTAAACGAATTGAAGTTTGCTCTCTTCCTATAGAAATGATATTTTTTTAGAATTATATAATAGAAGCTCTTTACATGCAAAGAGTCACCCACATATCGCTCACTTCTCGAGAAACTAATTTACCTCGATCCTTTCGTCAAAATCAATATACCGTCCAAGCGCATTAATAATTCGCTGTTAATTGAAAGTCACCAAACGCGAAAACACATCCACTCGTTTTTCGTAATTAACAGCCGCGAGTATAAACAGAGAGATGAGGCGAGCATGACTGGGCGCTCTCTCGAATATAAAATTCAATCATCGGCGTGGCCTTGTTAATTCGAATTTGCTCTTCCTCTCTCTCTCAGCGCAAGACGATTTCGCCTTTTTTTTTCTCACACTCGCACTGGGTCGACTCGCTCTATGTCGTTACCATTCACAAAGTACAAACTGTCTCTCGCGCAGGAATATAGCGTAATATAAAAAGGAGACTCGCAGTCGCGCGAGTGCCTTCGATATCGTCGTTTATATACATATATATACACGCTCGTGTAGAGATCGTCCCTGAGCGATTCCGTGGTTCCACGAGCGGGATTTTTCAAGCTGGTCATTGTTCAGTGTATTACTGGCCGGACGATGATTTCACATTTTACATTTCGAGTCGTCTATATATACGTGTACACGTCTGCGCTTGTGCCATTGCAAGATATTGTTACGGAAAAAAGTGTTCCCGGTGATGTGTACGTTGCGTCATGTAAAAGTTCGAGATCGATGGATATCTTTCATGACCGTTTCTCGCGTCGATCAAGTAAGAGTTTGATTGCAAGATACAAAATTAGCAGTTTTTTTTTATAAAACATCGTGAGTAATGTAGCTATTCGACAGACCATACATACATGCAACTAACTAATGCACTTTATACGAAAAACATTCGGTTTCGGTCATTTTTTTCTGAACGCTCGAATACAAAAAACACATACACGCGGTTAATATGTATAAATATAATCACTAAGCGACTCGCATTACAGCGTTTAAAACTGTACAACTGTACAGCTTTTAAATTGAACATAATATGTCTCCGCGACCTGTCAACAGATCGTTTATACCCAATCGTTCTCATAAAATAATTTTCAACATTAACCTACCTGTACGCGCACACGCTACTCTTAATTAAGCGTACATATAATTGCTTGCGTCAAGCTTTAAAAAAATATCCATCAAATCCAATGCGAAATCTCATTCAAACGTATATGCATTATATATAAAATATGAAATCCATATACATCGCTCCGTAAATACGCGTGCACGTCGCGACGTCTCTCGTATGTAAATAATAACCATCGTCAAGTCCAAATATTCCGCCTTAGCGATTCCGGGTGAGGATCCCGACCGATTTTAATTAGGATATTTATTCAGCTTCCCCCCCATCAAAAGATCGATGCGCTCGTCGTCTCAACAAATCCGGGCGTTGTACACAAATAATCTCGCATCCGAGCGCGTTGATTTCCGCTTTCGACGCATTGCACCGCGCGGCTAATGCAGATCTCTACAGCCCTCCCACTTTTCATAGATATTTTCGTCCCGAGCTAAATGGTCGTACAGGCCGTGGCTGCATTAACGCTTAATACGTAGAAGAACGAAGCACCTCGGTAGCATAATGCTATAGAGAGAGGGTAGCTTTTGGTCCTACTATTAAAATCCCCCCCTCGGATTCATAGCTGTATAGGTAGAGGAAAACGCGCCTCTGTGCAGCCTGCGGCAACATTTGTGGGCGAAATGGCACACCATATGCGCGCGCGCACAGTGCGAACACGGGCCACAACATTACCATTTGTCTTCTTCTGGCCTGTACACCAGCATTGTATATGCGCCGCACTCTGTCTACACACACTGCACGCTCGCTGCAACAGTCTTCTCTCTCTCCCTCTCTCTCTCTCTCCGCTGGATATATTTTCGACTATTCGACGCGTTAAGGCTTCCGCCCATTTAACCTTTGCTCACACACATGATGTATGAATTTTAATTTATCGGTTATGTCGTAGTCGGGGGAGCATGGGCTTATACGTGGATGCATCATGGAGCGCGTGTGTGCGCTAGAAGCGCGCGAAGCCTAATAAAAAATAATTAAATTCGCTTATTTATCGATATATACACGGCGCAGTCGAGGCTCTTCGCTTCTGCCTTGCGTATTGTTCCTTAATCGGGGTGCAGGCTTGGGTGGTTTTTTTTTCTCCTGTTTTTATCAAAGGGTATATATTATGTAGGCTCGAACGAGTGTATGCACTTGAATAAATTACGCGGTTTTATTGCTCGCGCGGCCAATTAATTCGCGGCCAAAATAATAAGATAGGCGGAAAAAGTAAAGTGGGTTGTAAATTATATCCCCGGCGTTAGAAGGGCTCTCGCTCTTGCGTGAGAGGTCAAACAGAGTTTAATCAACTTATAACTGAATGTTGCATTAATTTTTCATTGCGTAAACTATCGTGTGCAGGGCTTTTTCTCTCCGTTACATCGAGTATAAATCGATAATTAGCTAAGGTAACCGCGGAGACATTTTTTGTCGAATAGAGGGTTGTCGAATATAGTTCATGCTATCGCTCAGTAGCGATTAAACATTACTTTTGGAATATTTATAAACAGCTGGTACTGCACCTACTCTTATATATACTAAAATAATTATACTTGTACTTCACATTGCAAAGTAATTCAATCTTATTGGACAAAATTGACTAACATTTTACGTTGTCATCATTTCTATTCACTTATCGGTCATTACCCAAGCTAAACACAATCTGTCATTTTTTACTTTATCGGTAAAACAGCCCATAACGCTATTCTCCTTATCAAAAACATTTGATCGTGTATACCTACATCGATTATATATTCATTCTGAATTCCCTGCGCAAAGTCATGCAATACATCAGCTGTAAATAAAAAAGTACGACGAGATAAAAATCTATGGCGATGTATAGCTTGGACCCATCCTCTTACCGATTCCACGTGGGTACAGCGTGAAAGCGAGAAAGGAATAATGTTACAGCAACACCTCGAGCACCAACAACGCCCCAAACAAAATTCGTGTCTTTAGAAAATGTACGTCCTCGAGATAAAAAGTAGAAGAAGACGAAGAAAATCACTTCCTCCTTTTCACGCGCGCCACACAACGCATCCGCACCCGTACCTGCTATATACTTGCTCGCTACGCGTACACACGTTTTGTTCAAGATCAAACAATAAGATGCGTGTTTTCCTCTCTCTTGACTACCGAAACCCCAAGAAGGAAAACCGCTCGAGCTCGTCCTAGGCGCGAGCGCGTGTAACCTGCCACCCTATGCGTTTCAACTTTCAAGCGTTCATACAATACTCCACAGAACCGGCAGCTCGGTCGAGTGCTAAGCCATGCTATGCGCAAGCTGAATGCACCGCTCAATCATATTACATTATAAACACACCCTCGCATCGGCTCTTTGAATATCCCGCAGCAGTACCTTCATCCAAACTTCTACCATCCATCCGCTAAGAGAAAGGAGCGTTTTACATTATACATCTAGGGAAGAAGAAAATATTCCAACCGCTAATCCGCCGCGACTCTACAAGAATACGAAGAGTGAAGAGATCGAGGGAGAAGAAGAATCATGGTGACACCTATGGTGTCGAGATGCGCGCGCGCGCTCCTACCTATATATATATGTATATAATAAAGCGGCATCCGTAAATGTTGTGACTGCAGCAGGGGCTTTTGTGGATTCAGCGCGTGCAGAGAGCTGCTGGCTATGTAGGAGCCGAGGAGAGACGGCCGCACGCGGGGCGTGATGCGCCGCGTCTCGTTTCCGGTGCGGGCGCGCGCCGAGCTCGGCTTTATGTATGTGTGTACTGTCCGCTCGCTCTCTAGGATGCGGAAATATATTTCAGGCCGCGCGCGCGATCGTAGACGCGTGATGCTGCAGTGGTAAGAGCCGCCCGCCGTGTGCATTGTGTCCTTTTTCTCGCCCCCTTTCTCGCACGCGTCAATGGCGAGCCGCGGTGGTCTCTCTCTCTATGTCTCGTGCATCTACTATTAAGGCGAATATCATTGTCTAAGACCCCGAGACTTTTGTGGCCTGCAAATATTGTGATTCCGGTGAACGATTGCGGGGGCTATGTAGGATGACCGGTGGTCTGGGTTACTTGGACGTATTGGGACGTCTTGTGGGGTTTTTTTTTTGACAATGGGGCGAAAAGTTGGCTAAACGGATGTGTTTGGTTAGCTTGCGAGAAATTTATTTCTCGTTGACGCAAGCTGCAGCGATCCCGGTAAATAATAGTCACCCATTGTGCATTGTATGTATATAAATATACGTTTACAATTAGCTCTGTAACAATGTGCATGAACTTGAATGTAAGGTATATACTTTATTATGGCTATATTAATGATTTAATGAATAACTTTTAATAAGAGTGGTATTTTAATACAACAGCGTATACATTGAACCCCAGCGGGAATAAAAATAAAATAAGCTTTTAACAATTATCCGCTATCTCCGCTTTCCTTTTTAATTTTAATGTAGACAATACAATATAATTAATAAACATCAGCATTCTCTTTAATTAGGACAGTGCGTGCGTCTTGTATAATACTTCACCCATAAAATGTGAAATACCCTGCTTCTCGCATATCGTCCAGTATTTTAATTAATAAAGATAACAGCAACAGCAAACATTTCCTCGACCTGATGAAGAATATTCGAGGGCCATCGTCTGGTTATTCGATCGACGTAAAATAATCGCACGCCGGCAAAAGCCTCGGTATACAGCTCGTCCAAAACTGACCTTCTGTGTCCCAACATTATCATATCCCATTAAGACCTGCCAGCCGCGGAATATATAAAAGAAACGAGCGAGTGTATATAGAAACGGCAGCCGAAAATGACACAGACCGAGAGAGAGAGAGGACAGATTAAAAAGAATCGCAAACGCGAAGACCAAACGCGCGCGCGCGCGCAACGCAATATTATTCCAAAGCTTGTTAAGCATTCAGCTCCTTTTATCTCTGCAGCGGCGATGGCAATTACACACAGTATGCGCTTCTCCTCTCGCCTTTGTCTTCTACTTTCACACGCACTCGCTGCTGCTGCTGCTGCCGCTGCTGCTGCCGCTGCTGCCGCTGCTACTCTTCTTCCCTTTACGCGCGCGCACACGCCCACTTTCGCCCTCGAAATACTTTTAATCCCGGTAATCCCTGCGCCGCACGTAGAGACGAGGCAAAGCGGCCTCGTGCTCGTTCGCTATCTTTTCCGCGCCCGCTTTCCTTTGTATCGGCCGCCGCTGGCGTTGCTTCTGCCGCTGCGGCGCATCGCGATTTGAATATTTTAGAGTTAGGGCTCTCGTGCGCTATAACGGGGGCCGGCCTAACGCCGAGGGAGCGCTTATATATAAATCTATAGGGGCATGCGTGTATGTGTGTGCGCGTGCGTGTATGTGTCTGGGGCAGAAGGATATGTGCAGGATAGATCGTAGGGACGAGACAGATGTATAAACGATCGAAACTCTCTCTCTCTCTCTCTCTCTCTCTCTCTCTCTCTCTCTCTCTCACTCTTTCTCCTTTTTTCGCCACCGCCGCATGCGTGTGTGGGTAAAGGAGAGAGGATGATTTCGGGCAATGAACAGGCGCGCGTCTGTTCTTTGCGCCGTATACGGCCACTCTCTCTCTCTCTCTCTCTCTCTCTCTCCGGCCCTTTATTGCATATTACACAGTCATATGCGCCCACAGCACACGATCAGAGTCCGCGCACAC
>UELU01137467.1:44382-156023 GCA_900490025.1 Megastigmus dorsalis | reverse complement strand
ATATATATATATATATATATATAATTCGTCTAATAATGTAGTAATGTTTTGGTAATCATTGCAATTATAATAGTAACAATAATAATTTGTTATATTTATATTATTTATAGTATTTATAGCTTCATCATTTTTTTTTCTTTTATAGTACATCGCATTCGTTCAACTTGTATAAAGACTCTGCTCCTGTGCTTTGCATATTTTGTGTGTGATTTATTTATCTGATTTCCTCGATCCCTCAATTTTTCCTTCGCGTCTCTCGTCTCTCGTTTCGGGAGCCCAAAGAGCACTCAACAAGGTAACACGGTCTTTGGGCTCGGAGCGTCGTTTAGGTATCTCTTTGCATTTTTATTTTCTTCTTTTTCTTTTGCTTTAGTGACTATTTTTGTTTTCCGTCTCCCCCGTTCCTGAATGTTTTCTCGTCGCTTGCAATTGCTCGATTTTTCGTCTCTCACTTCGGCATTATCAAGGACGGTCCTTCAGATTCCGATTATCTTTTTCCTGTTTTTTTTTCTTTTTTGTTAAATTCAACTATGTTCACAATTGACATTCGTACGTCTGCTATACTTAGTTCTTTTTATCTACAAAAAATCTTAGCGATACGTATAAGCGCGATTAATTCTACCTTATACATTATAGGAATGTGAAATACCGATTATTATTCTGTTGTACCGACCGAGTTCTATTTCATAACAATTTTGCTTTATCGCGAAAGAAAGATTAAAACAATAGTACTATTGTTACAATAAGAAATTATTGCTCGAATTTTCGCAAATGTTTGCAGTTCATCAAATCTAGAATGATGTTGCGAAAGAACAAATCCACATCTTGATAAAAAAAAAAGGTATCCGTCGGTAAAGATGGTACATTCACATTCCCGAAACTTAAGCAACTTATAATCAAGTTTATAAAAACGTAACAATCTAAAGTATTAAAGACAATTGTACATATCTATTAGAAAGAGTTAGTTTCATTTATCCTAAAATATAAAATATATGTATACTCCTAAAATCATACGCCTTAAAAAAAGAAAGGAACTTTACAAATATCAATTGTAAACAAAAACAAAATCTGCCGACCACTAACACACAACAACACTTCCCTATCGTTCACCCAATTAACATTGCCTTTCATTTTCTGGAGTATTGCACGGTAGATTAGCCTGTTACATGCTGCTCTTTCTTTTTCTGTACAGAGGTCTGTTTTATATGTATATATATATACTCTTCGAGAAAAAAATAAAATAAAAACTACATATATGTATTCTCTCTCCCGGCTGGCCAAAACAAATTCGAAAGGAGTTTCTCTCTTCTATATCGTAGAATATATTTTTTTCATGGTTTTTCTTTTGCGCCGCAGCGTCGACTCGGTTAATTGTATGCATGTATCATTTATAGAAAATCGTGCGTCAATATTTTCTCTGGCTAGAGGTATAATAGTATCTAATAACAGACAACGTAACATCTCCTTCCCTCCATCATCTAAATCTTTCAACTTCTCGTGATCGTCTGCACACGCACACTTTTGGATTTGCTTAGTTTTATAGGCCTCTGTTCTCTTGCGTGTGTGACTGTCTGTGGGTGTGTGTGTGTGTGTGTGTGTACTTTTCTTAATATTCGGTGTGTATCATATTCTCTCCCTCTCTCTCTCTTTTTTTGTTCGAAAAAGGGAATTAGAGTCTTGGTTTCTCTGGTCTCTTCTGCACTTCATCAGCTTTAACTCTTCTCGCGCACACTTGAATTTTTTTTTGTTATGGAGAACGAACGAACGAACGAACGGAACAGAACAACGAATCGCGCGCGATTCTCGCACACTTCTTCATTTTGGCGATATTACTTTTTACAGGGTTAAATAATGATGAGCTTCTGAAGAGCTTAGGCATTATTATATTAATTATATTAATAATATATCAGTAGTCCAGCAGTACTAAAGTATTCCTCCCTAAAATCGTTTTCGTGTACCCGCATCCGCCTTTTTAACTTTTGTTTTGCACTCGGCGGACGAGGACACTTTTTTGGCAGGAGAAACATTCACGGGACTCCTACGACGACGTATACATTGATTTTCTTTCTTTTTTTGTTCTTTATCATCCCTCTTCGGTAGGTCGTAGTAAAGTATACATGTGTGCCAGAGTTTGTATATGTGTATGTGAGCGGTGCGAACTTTTAATTTATGATAATCTTTCCTTCAATTTAATTCGATCTTCCGAAACGGAACTTTTTCTACTTTATCCAAGTGATCATACCATCGAGTATGTCGCCTGTATGTGTCTACATCTGTGTGTAAATGAGTGTGTATTTGTGTGATCGCAAAAAATTGTCCACAGCACCGTTATAATAATTTCCTTTATACGAGGCTGTATAGATGTGTGTATTTATATATGCAACAGTGTGTATGGTTGGTAGGCGCGTGCGAATTAGGAGTCCCGTGAATCGCGTAGTCGTTGGCCGACGGCTAAGCTTTAGTACCGCTGCGTGGGCTAGTAGTAGGAGTGTCGTCATTGATACGAGTCCTTGTGGAAGGTGTCGCTCTTGTGGAATATCCTGCGGCCCTCGCGTGTCAGCTCTTGACTGGCGAAGTTGTTCTCGGACTTTGGCCTCGGCAACAAACAGGCCGGCATCGATCTTAGTTCCATGCTGTGGACCTGCGAAAGTTGCAACTTTTTTAGTCGTTTATTCGAAATGAGAAAACAATTTTTAGGAATTCGCTGAGAAATAATAATTATTGATATCTCGGTGTGTCAATTGGTAAATAAATTAAATAATATTTGATACATTGCAGTTTGACGTTTGGATTCTATACTGTAGTCAAATAAAAACATAAAATTATATAAATTAAATATATTAGATAATACTGCATTCTATCCTAAACTACTACTTTATTGAAATAAAACATAATCTTAAAATTATTCACAAACGCTTCAATAATTCTATCAATTGTTAGTTATTAGCATTAGTAACAAACATTTGGTGCTCAAAAACATTGTTTGCTGATACATATAAATCATTATTTCTGAAAATAGTTTCTTGCCAAAGAATGAATTATATTTATCGATACTTTTCAACAGTAATGAATATAGACAAATTTTCAAAAGAATGAGAAAAATTCAGTAACAACATTGACAAAAGCTAACAATGAAAACGTTATTTCACCCGATACCAGTGCATTTTTTAGTTTATCACGCTCTTTTTGCATGCACAAAAGCAGCGAGCTGACCAGGAAATAGGTCAACTTCTGGTCAGTTACTACAGTGCGACTTTTCAAAGGGCATTTTCTATAGCTCGAAATTCATTTGAATTTGGTGGAAATAAACGTTTTTATTAAGTGGAATAATGCCATAATTTGTACGTGCACAAATCTTATTATTTAAAATTAAAAAAAAAATTAAATAAATAAACTGTTTAGTGTAGGTATACCTAATGTTGTTTTCCTTGGATAATAGTTTTTTTCTACTAGGGATCAGATATTTATAATAATTTAAAGATTCATTTATCTTCAGATTGTGTATTGGAATTCCAGACCAAGAATATTTCATAACGAATCGCAGTAGGTAAAAAAACTTACGCAAAATAGCACTAAATGTAAGTAAATTAAAAAATAATTCTTACATAAAACAAAAAAAAACGATTTTTTTCAAATATTTTTTATTAGACTTACAAAAAAATGTAAAACAATTCTTAAAAAAAAAAAAGAAAAAATATGCAACGACACTCACACACAATTCCAGCGCACATAATCGAAAAGCAAAATCAATAAAAGGAGAAAAAAAACAGACGCCAAAACTTTGAAGCACACACTCTTTTCCTCGATCATCGTCCGAACAATAAGCAAAACGCAACAGCACAAAATAAGATGCATAATAGTAATAAAAAAAATGGAATAATAATAATAATAAGAAGAAGAATTTGGGCACAAAATAGTGTCATCGCAGGGGTTGTCTTTTGCGGTAGTCGGTGGCTGTCGTCGTCGTCACATAATTACCGATTCCTCGCTGGCGCTGGCGTGCGCCGCTTGCTCCGCCAGGGCGTTCACTACGGCGTTTATCGTTTTTGACTCGCTGCCAAGATCCTCCTCGCGATGCGCTACCAAATTCGGATTCTTGCCGATCTTGTTCAGCCTGCAATATGCAAGATGTCGATTAAGCGTAGGGAATGTCGCATGGGACGTAACCATCGATTAATCACGCTTGACCGTGAAACTTTCAGCAGCAGGATTAACTGGATTTTCGCCATTTTTTTCCCTCTCTCTCTCTCTCTCCCTTTTTCTTTTTATTGGCATATTGTCATTTCTGTGCCGCTTGCGCGTTTCGAGCTTTATATACAGCCTATTTGAAGGGGTTCGAGTGTGCATCGAATATAATACATTTGTTAGGTGTTGGTGCTCTGTTTTATCGACACAGTTAAGAAAATTAGTTGTTTCGTATCTTATTATCAGTAAAGTTTTGCAACCAGCCCCACATTGTGCGAGAAACATTTAATAATCTATAAATATACGTATAAGAAGGAAGGTGAAGGAAGTCTAATGATGGAAGTTGTGCAATAAAGTCATATAGGGAAAAGGGATTGGTAATGTTCGTATAAGGAAGTTCGTTGAGTTTATAAATTAACATTAAACATTTTTTTTAAATAAATTAAAAAAATAAATTCTATACCAAGTACTTATATCTTCTCTTAAATGATCAATAAAAATTTGAAACGTTAAATAGTAAAAATATTTCTTTAAAATAGATTGACATTTTACTCTGAATCAAGTATTTTATTTCAGAAAATCTCTCGACCTTGAGTAATGTATACAAAATATTTCAAAATTATTATTACTCGTATCATCAATTTGAGCCTGCAATAAACATATTTTATTTTATGCTAACTCGAACCACTATTGATTTAATGTGAACAAGAAATACGTTCTTGATAGAAAAACCTAGATTTTCATTTTCTTTGAAGAAAACTCGAGAATAAATAGCATTTGAAACTAATGGCTTTCTTTAATTAGAAAAGTTGCAAGTGCACATCATTGAATGGAAAAAGCATGATTTAGATTTAGAAAGATAGACTTTTTTGCTTTTGAATTAGCGAAGTGGTGAAAAATCAGATAATACTAGGCTGCTAAATGTTTCGATTAATGACGGAATTGTTGATAAATTAAAACGTAGATGTTCTGATTCGAGTGTGATTTGTTTGCATGAAAAGTTGCCGTGTTAATTAAAATAGCAACACATAAATTACTTAGCAAAATAGCAACAACACTGTTTTAGCAATTAGCGAACAAAATGCGGAAGTTAAAAGGGTGGATTTTTCTCTTGCTTCCAAGTTCTAATTTGTTTCGAATTGTTTTTAAATGCTCTCATTTTTTAGCACTTACAAGCGCAATTTAATTATGAAGGTCAGTTCCACCGTTTTACTTCGTGTATTAATAATGCTGCGACAACCTTTCTGCAAACTTGCCGATCTTTGCACATTGCATTCTACCCTTGGTATATTTTGGAAAAATTTTACAAACAATTGTAAATTTTTGCTTAGCTAATCACTAATATTAGTCAGTTACGTTTCGTTTCGTTAATTACGGATCATGGTGATTTTTCTTAATATTCTAGTAAAATAGATGCCATTACTCCAGGAATGAAAAAAATAATTGATGTTTATTGATTATTTATTTTAAGTTTTTGAATATTAAAAATAAAAACATCATTCCGTGCAGATGAATTGAAAAATAAAAGTTTTGGCCTGAAACAGTTACCGCCTCAAATAACAATTTTTTTTTTTCATATAAAACTCATTGAAGTATTAATTAAATTATTATCTCGATGATTGCTTATCAAACATTTAATTTATTATAATAATAATTAATATCTTTGATATAAAACTACAGTATGGAAAATTGCAGAAACATGATATAGCTTAAAATATTAAAAAAATCACCATACAATTAATAATAAGGGTAAAAGTTAATATTTGAATGTTTTAAGTATTGCATCTTATTTTCGATTTAAGAAGAAATAGAAGAAAAATAGTTTCCATATTGTATACTGAAATTGAATTATTAAACTCAAATCTTGTACCCTTATGGGATTCGCATTCTATTTTATCGACGATGTCATATTGACAAATTATTCGGAAATTATAATTAATTTTTTAAATGAACTTATTATAAATGTTCAGAAAAACAAATTAATTTATGGTACGTATATATGAAATAAAAATATGAATATAATCAACAAAAATTAGTAATAGTTTTTTGCTTCAACTATCTCAGAAAATCGAAAATTAATTGTGACAAACTTGATAACGTGTTAAATTATTAACACATAAAGTGCAAGCAAATTTAAATTGTTCTGTTCACGCCAATTTCAATACGGTATGAAAAATCAATAAATTCTTTTTAGAATCTGCAAAACACCGTGCAGCAAAATCAAATATAATAAACCTTGAGATCCCATTAAGTGGTTCCGAGCTGCAGCAGCTGCAAATTCATATAGAAAAAAATAAAATAAGAATCCATAATCGAGTGAATGAAAAAGACACACGTCGATAAAGCAGAAAGCTCACGCGCAATTGAAATCGACCGAGCCGCGACGCGAGAAGTTTTGTCCCAATCCAGAGAGTATGAATTTCGAAAATGTTGTTTCAGCAAAAGAAAAAGATGGTGGGCGCGATAGACAAATTGAAAAAAAGAGGCAGCGACTAAAAAAAAACTCGGGTCTGATTAAATATCAATGTAAAAGACAGTTGTTCCAAGAAGACCAACCAACCGATGAGGCCAAGAATAAATAAATGTGTATAATATATATAAGAAGTACAAAATGGTTACGATAAGAAGTATGGGGGGATAAGGGTAGCGATCGACATCTATATATTTAGCACACCAACTCGATAGAACAAACCTAACCAAAGCTTATACCTCTCGGCGGCAACGCTCTCCATAGTGCGGCGCATCAGCGGATACTGATCCAACACCGCGTTAAAGTGATCCACCGAGAGGCTGAAGAGGTTGCAGTAGGTCTCGGCGCGCACCGACGCCACCCGCCTCGCGTTCGTCAGCAGGCAGATCTCGCCGAAGTACGAGCCGTCGGAGAGTGAGGTCGCCACCTCGCCGTTCGCCATCACGATGTCGACTATGCCCTCCTGGATGAAGTACATCTTAGAGCCGATCGTGCCCTCCTTTATTATAATGTCACCTGAGACAGTTTACGTTAGCTTTTAATATCGTCAGATTCTCATAGGGTAGTTCTTCGTTGTTATCTATGGCTTTTCTCACTCCGATTAAAGGTTCTGATGATTTTTTCGAGCAGAGGATTCGATTCTTACAGAGTGAACTATTCAAAGTAAAAGAAATAAATGATCCATGATCCGGGAAACTAATTTTTATTAAAGAACTATCTACCGATACCGTGAATTCTCGAGAATGTGAGCTTTCTAAACGAAGAATATTTTTTTAAATTGTTATGTCCAAGAGTGACACGACCTTATAACTATTTAGAAAAAAGTTCGTATATATATATTACATATCTGTACATTGTGAATAAGAGCACAAAAGAGTGAATCAGTTGCTGGAAAGTGTAGTACATACTAGTATGGCTGCAGTAGTTTTTATTGCGATTAAAAAAGTTTTTACCTGGTTGGAAGACTTCGTATCTGAGTTTTGTAACGACGTCCGAGACAAAGTTCGAATCTGCGTTCGCAAAGAACGGCACAGATGCAACGAGCGATCTGCAGTTGTAATTTATTACGTCCTAAACAACAAAAAATATCGTGTAAACTTTTAGTCAAGGACAATGTTGTGGAAAATATTTGTTTTGAAATAGAAGCAATTCGATTGTTTACATGTAACCAATATGTTATATTTTTGAAGTTCGAAATTCTGGCGCGATCCATTGTTTAAAAAATAAATGATAATCGATTCCGCATTGGAATGCTAAATGAGAAAGAATGTGATGTCATTACCTCTCTTAATTTTTCCGAAAGTTCGCCGAGAATGAGCTCCTCGTCGAAGAACTTTCCTTGGTAACGGTGCTCAAAGTATTCGGTTATCCTCTGTCGCATTTCCCTTGGTAGTTTACGGTAGGCCATGTATTCCTCTACTTGTTTCACCTAATTTAGACAAATGTACTTAATGAATCTAGCCACTTTTGCGTCACGTGCTCCATATATTCAACAATATCAGGACACAAATTACGAAATTACTAACCCGAAATTCTTAGCCGAAAACTGTATTTTGTGCAAAAAATTCATTAAGATTTAATAATGAATTGTTAAACTAGTTCTTTTTTAATTATTCTTACTACTGAATAATTGTGCAAGTTATTAACACTACTTAGTTTGTTGATTGTAGAATCAATAAATTAATTGTACTCAACTCAAAACATTTGTACTGAAATATTGATTTCTATCATTTCGGTAAAATAAAAATAAACTTGCATTGTTCGAAAGTGGAAAGTGGTCGATCCGACCATGAATGTTAAAATAATTACCTTCTCGCGATATTGTCTCCTCGAGGAATCGAGAGATTGGATGAGATTCGTCGCGTGGCCGAGGAAGAGGGCGTAACACGTCGCCCCACTGATCATGCTCAGCATCGTCAGCCACATGTCAGTCAGCGATTGTGGCGGAAATCTCCCGTATCCTATGCACAGCATGTGTGACATGGCCTTGAATAGAGCCCATGAATATTGCTCCAGCCAGAAGGAATCCTAGAAACCAGACGTTATTTAATTAGCAATCGGTAGTCTCAGGCAGCCTACTGCTTCTGTTTGCCTTAAGCTACGCGTTTCCTGTCAATGAATATATTATTGCATCTTTCTCAAACCGGATGTTTCGAGCTAAATAGATGGTTGGTTGACTCTATCTAAAAAATCAATTCATTATAGGGCCAAATGATTACAAAGAAATTATTCTTTAAACAAATTTATTTTCTAAAATCACATAATCCCTAATAGAACTGAAACTGTTCCCTATCACGAATCCAAAGTTTAATCTTCTCCTCCACTACATCAAAATGAAAAAGAAATTAGGTTAACCTAAGCACTACCCTCTTAGTTACATCAGAGGTTCGATTAGTTTAAACAGCGAGTACCCAAGCATTATCCAAGCACTCGATTCAACAAACTTTCATCGCTGCAGTATACAGAAACAATTTAAAGTACACCTGTAATCTGCATACTGACGTATAGACACCCGGATCGCAGGGGTCAGTTTACTCACTTGTAACTCGTTAATGGCGACCCACGAGTTGCTGGGGAATCCTTGCAGCATGGGCACGAGGAATTGCAGGCAACCGCTCCAGTGACCGATGAGTAGCATCATGCAGATCAGGTTAAAGATCCGCATGAACACCGACGCCATGTTCAGGAACTGCCAACAACAACGCCACCAGTTTTAGTCTCTCTTGATCCCCCAGAGCTTAGCCCTCCTTGTAACCCACCCGCCCATACCTAAGGGAATGATTCTTTCATTCGTACTCACTTTCTCTCTTTTTTGCATCATCAATTTCACCTTGCAGAGTACAGGAAAAAAAGAGAGGCAGAAAAAAAATCAAAAATAGAGATCAAGGAAAATAGGAAGACCACAGTGTGAACATCCCAACCCTCTCAACCCCATTGTCTAATCTTTTATCTGACTTTTTTTTAGCCCGGCCCATTCACCCCTAGCATACGTCCATTCATTCGGTAGGCAACCGGGAAGCGACGTTGCGTAGTGTTCAGCAAATAAGCGAATTGTGCACCGCACATAAATAAAACGAACAAAAAGAATATATATGTTGAATGACACTTCACAACTACGCTTTGCCTCTACTAACACTGCATGTACACATTCTGTCGGGTTAAAAAAGAGTCTTTTCTATTGGTAGGTTGCTAGCTTAACACTGTTCGTAAATAATCAAGTTAGGTGGTAGGTGAAATAAACAAAACGAAGCAAATAAACATTAAGTGTCTGTTACTAAACAAAGTCTGGCAAAAAAAAAGTAACGTAAAGTAAATCAACCGATTGATATAGGGTTTTAAGTCTAAAGTTAATTTTTCGTTGCGAGAGCATCGTTAAGGCGAACGAGTTTGTTTTTAAGGGTATGTTTGGAGGATACAGGGCACATAAATTATTTAAAGGAACACTTAAGGTTTACATTCGATCTGCTTAACGATGCTCACAGCGTCACGCTTTACAATTTCATTTGTACAAGTTTATGCGTGTCACTGATACTTTTAGTTGCTAACGTATCTTAAATAAATCTGGTTAGAGAAAGCATGCTACACCAGAAAAATACGCACGACGACTTACACAAACGAAAAAAACGCCAGAAAAATAATAATGCAACGTCAATGTCAAAACGTATAAATATAACGAGAAATTAAAAACATAACAGTTACAACTGAGAGTTCAGCTTCAAGTAAATAAAAAAAGGTAGAAGAATAAAATACATAATGTTGCTACGATGCAATCAAATAAAAATAGGAGTAGTGAACAACAAAAAAGTAAGTCATTTTCAGGACAATTAGTAGTTAATAGTAGTCATTCTCAGATCATTTTGAAGGGTTCTCTTTCATTCTTGCAATCATGAATGAAAAAAAATAAAGGAGAAAAAAAAATTTTGAACAAAAAGAAACAGTTTCCCAAGTCGGAGCTTCTTCCCTCCGTGCAACGATTATATGAGGCCAAAAGAGATCTGAGAACTTTTGGTGTTCGTGAAGCATGTATTTCTTTTTTTTTTTTTTTTTTGTTATAATTGAGAGGCGCGCCGGACGTAATCTTACACGCCTCAGCTAACACTTAAGATGTAATATTACTTTAGGTTACACAGTTATAAAAGTCTGCATGCGGGCCAGATAATACCGCTCGGTAATCTGTCGAGCATGTTTTTGGTTCTTTTTTTTTACTTCTTCTGAGCGACGGACCTGCTGCAAGCCGCAATGTTTTCCACCTCGAATGGACAATTTTAATGATCGTCTCCTTGAAGAATGATATCGGTTTGTGCGAAAGAGAAAATTTAAAAGCCTGCGCGTTATAAGAATTTTATTAAATAAATTGGATTGAAATACGTAAAATAAAAATCATAAATATAATTAAAAATGCATTATACGCACTTATCACGAATATTAAGAGATTTCGCTGTAATAATGTATGTGCACTCACTCATTACGATAGTACTAATAATTACGATAGTGTAAATGTCAAAGTAAAAGCTGTCATTAATAATTCAAATTCTACACTGGCGATATGCAGGCTACAAGTGCGAAACCGATCAAAATCGCGCGTTACATTGTGACTAATACAAGCAGGTTCGTCACTCGCGGAAATTATTATTCGAAAACAGAGGAAATTTATGATACTCGCTAAAATGGTAATTACTAATAACAATGATGAACCGTGATAATTACGTTGATTCGCTGATAGTTGTTTTTCCGTGCCTACGTATAATATTATAGAGGGAAAGCGATAAATATAGGTCGATAATAAATAGGATGGATGATCTTGACAAAACTATGTATGGCTCACAAAACAATGTAATACATTACCTGCTTTCTACGGTAAGTACATAACAAGGTAATGCATAATATAGTTAATCGAGTAGACGGATAATCGAGGTAAACGATAAAAGTCAACACAATAACCCGCACGCATGATCCACGCAGACTATTATGGGCTTTTTGAAATTAAAACATTCAGAATTATAAATTAGTTAGTTATTATCAGTAGTTTATATTCCTGTAATTGTTGCCGAAACTGCAACCAAAGTTGATACCTGTAAATAACACAAAGGCACATATCTATTACCATAATAATATGATAAAAAAATATTTTAGAACCATTTTATTCGTAAAATTGTTGTACCATTTTGTATATATTGGAACATGCGTGCGCGTGAAAACATAACTAATGGTATGAGAGCTTTCTAAATATATCAATAACTTTTACGCAGCGATACAAAATGTTTCGCATCGTTAAATTCTACAAGTTCGAATGAGGTGAGAAACGATGATCGAAGGAAAAAAAAAAGAGAAACAATGAATGACTCGCGAATGATGTCGATCGATTTTTACTTGAAATGACGAACGATGATGAAGTTACATAAATGTACCATATGTATGCGACGTCGAGAACAATTTTACTTAGTTAATGAAGAACAGAGAACAAAAACAAATCCAAAACAACGAGAACAACGATCCAACCAAAAATCAAATCAGTAGATACACAAAAGAAAAATGGTAAAAAGAAAAAAAACAGACGCAATATATAATCGAGTTGATTTTGTGTAACACACTCGTACATACTGCGTGCTCTCTTTCTCTCTATATATAAATATACAAAAAGGCAACCAACGGAAAAACCAACGGCAGGTTACAATTATTAAAAAAAAAAAGAAAAAAAAAACGGTACAGAGAACAACAACACAGTATTACAGAAGCGTCAAAGCCAGGCGAGAAGCGCAGCGCAAAGAGTAAGCGGGAGGATCAACGTTGGCAGTGTTTCGATTTTCTCAACCAAAAAAAAAAAAAAAGAAAAACAATGGTTGTCACGCTTATTTAAGCAGTAGCAGCCCCAACGTTCAAAGCAGTCTACCAGAACCACAGAAGCACGTTCAAGCGCATCGCCAAAACGTTCACATTTATAATGAGTTAATAAAAAAAAAGTTAACAGCAATAGCTATTCTCAACAGCTAGATCTATAGCTAAGTACTACATTCCTGGTATCACTGTCAACACCTATTGATTGTATTTGATTGAAACTAAAAAATAGTATATATAGCCACTGAACGTGCGCTCTGTTTATATCACTTCGATCTACCAGATACATAATATACACATGTATAAAGTGTAACAAAGATAAACAGAAAGCCGGAAACACATTGTTGGCCATTATCCTTCCGTTCGCCTAGCGATAAACAACTTGCTCTATATAGCTCTACGGTTTCTGCGCACACGTATGGGGTGGCAGCATCGTTGAGCGAACAGAAGGAAATGAACCGGTTGCACGCTCGTTTCCAGATAGATAGATCCCGGTCTACATGGACAATACAGAAAACGAATTAAATAACCGTCTATTTGTACATTGAACTTTTCGGCTTTTCTTTTTTAGATTCAACACATAGGTATAAGAAATAGTGATCGACAAAACACAGAGTGAAGAAAACAAATCAAAAGGTGAGAGAGAGAGTTGTCACGCGCAGCTGCAGAAGCTCTTCCTCTCGTCGCGGCTCAGTTTTGTTTTGTTTTTTGTTTATATATGAGGTACTATGATACCAAACACGGGAGAAGGAAGCAACACACGCTCAGGCTTAAAAACTGTGGTTAAATGCGACTTATACAGGTCTCATCCGTATAATATATACGTGTGGATGTATACAGGTGTGTCTGTGCGTGTGTGCATATATATATCCCGCGGTTACAAAGCGACAGAGAAGGGACGCCCAATCACGTGCGTTATAAGTATGTAATATATATCCAAAATGAGGTTTATTTTTTTGCGCCGGTACGCCATCTAGCGATCAAAGTGTTCATATCACGTGTCATCGTCACATATAATTTACCGGACCGGTCCAGGGGATTCTAAAATTTCACTTTTTACTGTTTCAACTTAATTGCGCTTCATCGATTTGTTCCGACCGTGTGCTATATTCGTTTCATTGTCCCAATTTGGATTGTTCCCAAAAAGTCAATTTTTTTACGTCATAACCGAGCACCCTTCGCACTCTACGTTGCGAGGTGGAATTTTCGCGACAATACCAATCCTGACGCCATCTATATGCTAATTTAAACGCGTCCCTTTCTTCTTCATCATCTATGGGTCTGTATACAAATGTGCAACCTATGTTTCTCCCGTATTGTTGTACTATTTAACTGTATGACTGCATTGTTTCTGATCTTGGACCAGTCAATAAAGACATGGTACCGTCTAATCAACCCTCCAAGACTAACGGCAAAGAATAGTCTGATATTTTGATGGGTTAACAGACGAACCTACGAAATTTTAGCATTATTTCAAATTCAAATAAATAACTGAGATCTCGTAAGATACATACAAAACATATGATTTGTATTTCAGTAGTCTAAAAGCAAGATTTAAGCCATGTAATGATTTACTACAAAATTAGCGGATGCGTTAGTTCAGCAAATACTCCATTATCAATAGTTCACATTTAATCGAAATTGTATTAATTGACAGAAACGGTTGATGATTTACTATTGAATGGTAAATTTTTTGTAAGATTGATAAAACATGGAAGCATCAGCTGGATACAGACATTTGTAGACGGATCCTGAAAAAATCGTGCACGGCGTTCTATCGTTGAGTGTATGTCTTTCAATCGCTAGACGGGTGCCAATGATATGGTTCTGTATATAAAATACGTTGATAAGCGTAGCCTATAATGCTGCGGTTACGTATAAGTAATGTAAAAAATATATATATGTAATAATATGCGGCGGATAAAGATCAAAAGCAAATGTTTGTAATGTAGAAAACCAACGAGCCAATCAGCGTGCAGCTCCTCCCACCACTACTCTCACACGACATAGCCGCGGCACATCCAAACGCTTCGGAACCCGATGGAGGCTCTCTTTACACGCAGTCACTAATGAAACTAAGGTACATTGATGCAATCGCTATATCTTGATTTCTATGTGTATCAGTCTTCCCCAAGGAGATATACGCGAAACCCACATCGGCATTAACTTAGTTATCAAGGTCCCGCACAGATCCGCCATTGTATCCCGTTCATTAAAGGGTTAGGCCAACTGGTGTCTCGAGAATCTAATCGAGAACGCGGAGGTTTACCCACGCGATCCTTGCGCGCGTATATGCGGATGTTTGCTACGGCCAAACCCACGGCATCCACCTCATAATTACGATAGACACGGAACAAACAGAGTCTCGTACGCCATTACATCCCATTTGATTCGAAGCCGCGCATGCGCTCGACGGCTCACGGTCACGTGACACACGCGATTGCGGAAACGGTGCGTTTAAAGCGATTCTTAGTATCGACAGAGAACCTCCATCGGGCTTTTAAAGAGTCGATTTGGTTTTGTACTAGGGAAAAGAGACGAGAAGCCGCGAGGAGACACATTATTGTTTGCTGTTGCTGTTGTTAACATTCAGTTGGAAAAACGAGACGACGGTCGGCGGGAGTGCGTGGGTTGAGAGCTTGAGCGCGTTTTTCGTTTTCAAGGGCGGGTTACCTTAAAAATAAGGTCGCTTTTGCTGAAACCAGACTTCTTTTTATTCATATTGTCAGAGCTTAGGCGCCCCCTCCGCTCAGTGCGTTTTTTTTGTAGGTTCTGCAATATCTAGAAACAAAAGAAAGCCGGGACATAGCAAGACATAGTAAAGAAGAGGAAAACAAGGTTACAGAAAATTTTCGTACAGAGAAATTCTTTTTTTTCAATTAGTTTCTTTTTTTCATTCTGTTATTTTCTTTTTTTTATTATTATTATCAAAGAAGTGGGGCTGTTAAAATAAAAATGAGTGTTATATATAATATGTAAGTAGAGGAAAAGAAAATAAGTATAGAAAGGAAATTTATAAGTTCGTTCTTTGTTAGTACGATATAGTTATAAAAAAGTATAGAAGATTCGAAGAATGTAAGAGCATCAAGAGGCGTAAATGCGAATTTATATAAAGCAGGCCCTTCGCATTTTTTTATCATATCATTTTATAAAGAGTTTCATTTAGTGAAAGCGTTATTTTACTAGATTAATATTTTTGATTAGCGTCATTCTTCATTTCATCAGTCATCATATCATTGTTAATACTTGCGCTTGCTGTACTATTCCTTTTTTTCGTTATTGTCCTCTTTCGTGTATGTGAAATACCGGTGTATAAGAGAAGAAAAAAAAAATCAAAACAATAGAGAAAGTTAGACATGAGTCATAAAATAGTGTTGAAATTTGTTTTGTTGATCGGCTCCATTGTTCAATCACATGACGAGCACAAGTGCAAAATATAAGTAATATAGTAATAATCAATATATATATAGTAACAACAGTATCACAGATATATAAATATGTATATCGTCGTTCACGTGCCAGTTCCATAATGAGAGAAAATTCTCGAGAAAATACGTGTGTATATAGTGAGTTGTACAAGTTGACCAGTTGCAATAGATAAAATAAGTAAACAAAAAATCCATTAGACACAATTGATAATATATATTGAATGCTTGACAATTGACGTATTACTCGTTGGTAATTCACCACAAACGCAAACGTGTATCATAATATAGAATAATATAGAAATATATAAGTGACAACGATGAGAGAAAAGCCAATCAGAGTAAGCGCACTTCATTTCCTTATTTAGCGCCAGTCGCTGAAGCGTTAAGAGCAATATATATATATATACTTATATAATGTTAAATTAGTTTCTGTTCAAATTATTCTTCTCTTGTGTTATTTAATATATCAAATGGTATGAGAAAAGTGTATGCGGAAAGCTCAAAAATATATAAAAATGTATATTATAGGCTTGATGAGCAACAATATTGTCACATATATAAGTAAAGATAAAACAGAAGTTTCTGTGCACTCGGTCGATATGGAAAACTACTTGAAGCGTCGTATCAAGACATATGATGCGAGAGCAATGAGTCAATTCGAAACTTATACACACATACACTTGGACTTACCACATGAACAATTAAATAAACCATTTCCGATAAAAATTATGCGCAATAATACTTGTTCCTGATAGTCGAGACGCAAGCGCATAAAAAGAGCTTATTTTTCTTGCAATAGTTGTGTTAGTTCAATGCGTATAAGCTCATGAAAGAGTTTGTTATTATCGATTGTTAAGTTAAGAAAAAAGTAAGCTTTAGCTGCTATTAAATAATTATTAGTAATCAAATCGCTGCACTATGTACTAATGGATAATTGGCAGTGGCGTACTCTGTCGCTCTAAATATGCACTATGAATTAGTATATAGAATTGATGTATTGCCATCGCTCTCAGTAACAAAAAGCCTTCGCGGCTGAGGCAAAATTGCTATCAAATATATATAGCTCTGTGTTTGTCTTTCGTATCTCTGCACTCATCGCTTGAAAATGGTATCCCTTTATGTTTTTAGATAAAGGAATACAAAAATAGTGAATCACAAAAAAAGAAGTAAAAAAACAATTTTTTCGACACAAGGATTAGGTGGAAAAATAGTGTATTGTAGTGTGATAAATCATAAATTGGAATCATACAAAGAATAATTAGAAACTTGTGAGAGCCAATACTGTGTTTATAAATTGGTTAGTGTAGCCGTGGGTCGCTGAATCGACTCGCGCTGATAGTTTCTGGTAATCGTGCATCGATTATCTTTTATCACATAATATTCTTTACACATAATATTGGTCAACTTGCACATTGACTATTTATCAGATTGCACATGTATTGACAGTATGTAAGACGAAAGTTCACATAATATTCATTATTAAAGACTTGACATATATAAAAGATTAAATAGTTAAAATAAATAAATTGCAAAAATTTTGAATAAAGATTTTAGTTATTTTATGAAACGTCCAGATAGACGTCTATGAAGATATTTCAATATAAAAACATTCAGTCTTTTGTAAACAGAAAAATAAACATGTATAGATAAAAATATATATATATACCGAATATCCTGTCACATAGTATATCACAATTATAAGATATGTTCACAACGATTACATTTAAATTATATGTATAATATATTGATATACTTAAAAAAAAAGAAAACATGCAAGGTTTGAAAGATGTCTACGCACTTCCTAAATGGAAGTCACATATTAACGTCATATTTAATCGTTATTGAACCTTTACGAACCTGGAGTATTTGTCTTAAATAGACCAATTTGCGTTTTTTTTCTTTAAAGAAGGATATATAGATAGACCAAAAGCTCACAACATTTACTTTTCCTAAAGGGAGTATTAAAAAAAATAGGCAACTTAACATCCTCACGATTTCAATGGTATTAAATTTCTAAGCGTTCAATAAACTAATAATCACTGGGTCGACAACAGGTCGACTACTGCGCAACAGCTGGTACTAAGATCACAATCTTATTTTTATTCTTGTTAAACACACATTTGCTAAAAAAAAATAAACAAAACGAAAGTAGCAGCGTGTTATCTTTGTATACTAAATCTCTTAGTCTATACTTAACTGTATTTTATTTTATTCGAAATTGCATAAAGGATTGAAAATTTATCCACAAGTACATTTTTCGCAGTACACATAAAAATGTAATTTCGCTCTAAAAGATTTAGTATGGGGATTACATCACCTGACAAAGGAACAAATAAAACCACGTGCATTGGGAAAAACAAATGCATTTAAATCGGCATCGGTTAAGTATAAAAAGGAAAAGGGAAACTTGCCATTAAGACATAGGACACACGTCAAACGAGCGGTTCGTTACATAGTAAAGACAATTTAAGAATCATATACCAGTTGGTGAAGTGATTAATTTGTATTTCGTAAATTATTAAATATATTAAACTCGGGATTCGAAAATTAAATAACTGGAGAGAAACAGTAAAAATCCGTATTAATAATATCATTTTTTACTAAAGATGAATGTACTTTTGCTCATCATTACGGTTAACAATTTAAATAAATTTTACTTTGTCTAATAATTGAAGCATTTAAGTATTTTTTTCAAATAATCAATTGCTGATAAATCGTCCTTTTTTTAACGGCACGTTTTCATATTTCCCCATCAAAAGTAAATTGCATTTGACCTCATTAATTTCATTCAACAAGTTTCATTTTGAGAGGACAGTTAAGGAAACAAACGACCTAGTACAATTTTTATATCGACAAAATTTCATCGTCAACGTTATAGGGATTTTTTTCTCTTATTTAAGGAATTAATGGGAACTCATTCGGGAGGCGCATAAATTATCGCTTCGCAGGTAATGAGACTAAGTCGCACAAATCACGCCTCTTTTAAACCAAATTAACAGTTGACCTGGAGATACACGAAAATTAACTTCAATCGAAATTTTAACCTTTAGCTTCTTCAAATTCTTAAAAATGATTGAGTATGGGAACGAAATATTTCTCAGGATACAATTTTATGTGAACTAAAAATGACAAACCGAATGAATTTGATTCTATCGAGTGAACAAGGAATAGACATGAATTAGAAAATATGAAAAGTCTTCATTATCAATGATCATGAAAAGTAGTATTTGACTGAAGTTTTGTTTTCTTGAGTTCGTAATAAAAATATTAATAGACATTTATTTCAATATTTACACATGACTTCAATATTACGTTGAATGGAATTATGATAGTTTCAAGTTACTTGAATAAAACCACTTTGAATATTTTCGTACACTTCTTAGCCAAATCAATACAAGTTATTCTTGTTGCTAAAACGCGATTAATATCAATATTTACATACAAACAATTAGCATTTTCAAAAAAGTAGTAAAATTTCTTGAAATCGAAATGCATAATTCTTGTGCATCAAAGTGTCTAATCATTCAAAGTGTTAAAGCTAAAGCATCAATTTTGAAATAAAATTTTATTGCATATCTTAGCAAAAAATACATTTGAATATAGAAATCATCGTATTGCACATTGAACAACGTGAACAAGATCAAAGTTTCGCTCTCCATCCATCAATCGTGGTCTGGCTGCACGAAGAACTGCAAACGTTTCGCGAAAAACAAAGGAGAAAAACTCATGTCCTTTCCACCACATTCCGCGTGTATCATCGAAAAGTCATGGTCTATCATCGACTCCAGGGTATTATAACACAGAGAACCGCATACGGAATCGAGCTACACGCGACCTCAGCACAAAGCGCGCGCTAATTTATGCAGAATTGCCAGAGTACGAGTAATCGTGCCTCTGGTGAATTTGGGACTCGCAGCTTGGATTCAATCCGCAAGTCTAAACATATTTTTTTTTTGCAAAATCGCGATCGTGTTTGGTCGTTTCAGATATCTCTCTCTGTAAGCTACGCATTCGTTGACGAGCTAACATGTATCAAACACGCTTCTGCTGTCATGCTTCAGACTTTTATCTAAACAGTATTCTCTAGAAAATCTTTTTCTGAAGTTACATACAATAGTTTTTCACTTTACTTTGCACATTATTAAATTGATGATCATTTTAGTCTGAATAATATATAAAAATAACTTTGACAAAAAAAATTTTTTGAGAATACCTAAATCTGAGCTTTTTAAATTTTTTGGAGTAGATTATTTGGTATTAGTAACTATTATTTTTTTCAAAAAATGTTGATTGACTTTTCACTGATTTGTTTTGTCTGATTTAATTTATTTCTGGAAATTATTGTTTAAAAAAGTTCTATACTGTTTATAAATCAGTGGTGATTGAATTTATTTCATCAATATGTTTTGTTTTGACGATTAAAATTTCGTCCGATGAAATCATTCAAATTTTACTCCAAGAAATTTTCGTGAACAGTTAAACGAGATTAATAATTGCATTTAAGGTACATAGCCATAGAAATATATACTTAATGACTTTTCTTTCTCATAAGGAGAGTCTAAATTCAACTAACAGTATTACATCTTATTGTATTGATTTTATATAACCAGTGACAGTAGATCATCCTGTAAGAGTCATTTTCTTTAAAGCATTTGGTGAAGTATGGTGATAATATGACAATACACACAGACACAATGAGGGGATCTTTCCACATTGACGATGGGTTAGGGGATGAAAAAAATTACAGAGGAAACGAAGCTCCATCAAATGAGGACCCACAACAATGGAGTAATATTGTTAATTTACAGTAAATTTTACGGTAACATTTTTATCTTGATTCTGTTTAGAGATTAACATTTAAAACATATAAAAATTTTAGTTCTTTAATATGACTTTTAGTTCATTAATTTTATCAGAGCCGAGCGAAACGAAAGAGAGTAGAAGTAGTAAAAATCTTACCTCGAAGAGTCGGTATAGCAAGCAGAGTGAGTATCAACGTCAAATAAAAAAATTGAAAATTAAAGGAGTGAAGTGAGTGGAAAGTAGTAATAAAGTGGCTTAGAGAGAGAGAGAGAGAAACAGTGACGACATTAGTATAAGGGAAGAGAAAGTTAGAGGATGGACTTAGAAGTAGAAGCGTGCGAATGAAATTAACGAATATAAATAAAGAAACAGTGCCGTTGTTTTTCTCGCTCTTTGCAATTTTCTAATTCTTTTATCTTATTATCATCAGTTACGTTTTCCATCGTTTTCTTCGTTTTCGTCGCGCGACTTCTTTACCGCATCGTGGACAACCAAAATAAAATAAAAAAGGGAAAGAAAACAAAAATAAAACTCACGCGCCAAAGAGCGTGGATTGAAAAAAAAAATTTAAAAAAAATACACAGTCCCCGTAGGGATATAGATCTTGATTCACAAGAAACAAGCAGCTAAAAACAACACGAAAGAGTAACAGCAGGCATAGGGTGTATACTTATCGGGATAACACACTAGGAACGCAAGGAGTTTAAGGTTCCCATTTATGTAAAAACACGTCTTTCCTCTATAACAATGCACTATACGTATCCATTTTATACAATCAATCATCGATACCTCTATGGATATTCTGTACATTACCATTCAACTGAACTAGCTAAGTAGCTTCTTCTACGATTGACTTTACGTAGTTTTTACTTGGGATACCAGTGAAAACGTATAGGAAATACATTAATACAGTAAAAAATCAATGTGAAGAGGATAAACAAAATGCGACGGGATAAGTGAGAGGAAGGTTGCAATAATGAGGGATGTAAAACGAGGACGCACACCGATAGAGTTACGGGCACAGTGCCAGACAACCCAGACAAAAAAAAGAGACATTTGGTGAACACAAAACTGAACGAACAAAATCAAACTGAACTTTTAAAGAAAACTGAAGAAAAAAAAAAGATAATTCGGGCAGTTCGGGCTGTTATACACCTAACACTCACAGGCAGACCTACGGTTAATATAATCACAGATCAACCAACTTGTCGCTAGCAAAAGTGGTATCTCCATCCCGTCCCACGTCAAATATCGGCGTATCAAACGCACCAACAATTAGCACTGCTGCCCATTATGCTTGTTCGCGCTAATTGGCGCGCACTGGCGCGAAGGTCGAGCGCCACGAGCGTGACCAGGTCCGATTCCGTATCTTTTGCCATTTTCTCATTTTTTTTTTTTTCGGTTGACTATGAACATGTCTCCCGCTCTCCATTGAGAAAATTGGAGCGGGTGGAAAATTGCCGACGAGAGAGAAGAGATCGTCGGTTAATTGAGTGTGGCTGCTGGTTGGTGCGCGTCGCTCGTTTCATCCCTTCCGCCACGTGGATATTTGACGTGAAACGTGATCGTATCATATCATCACACGAAGTCTAATATATAGAACGATCGAACACGCTCGCCTAAGAACCTATTGGTCGAACGAATCTATATATACATATACATAATAATAATAATAATCATAATTATCTAAGTGTATATATATATATATATGTATATATATAGTAACAATTAAGAAACGAAAAATAATATAAATCATATATTGTAACAACGGTAACCCGGACGAACATGTCAAGCCACGGAGACATAACAGAAAGCGTTCCCAGGAACACACTGACATTAAGGATTTCAGCTACCGTGTGGAACATGGATCTCTCGTTTTTTCAATTAGTGTCTTTCATTTCTATGAATTCAGTGTCGCATGTTATACTTTCTCGATCAGCAACCAAAGATAAACAATCAGCTTATGATGGATGAAAAAAATGAATGAAGATTCAGCAGGCTACACAATACAATCCCTCTAAACATGTATAGTAGTAGCAAACTATGTAAGTCCACCGATTCGTCGCATTGTTGTATCTTTTCTTACGAATGGCAACCATGAAATTAAATGTACATTTTTTTTAACTTAGATGACTATGTAGATAATGGTATGGGATTGAACATCCGTCATAGCTTTGCTGGTATATCCACAACACATTAACAATGAGACGAACGATTTTTCATCTCTGATGATTTGCTTCCTTCGACTATGCGATGAACGATCATGAGGATGAGGTAAATGTGGATAGAAAAGAACGTGAGATGAGCGAGAAAAAGCGGAGTATTTACATTTAACAGACAGCCAGAGATCCATGTTGCAGTCACGGGGATGTTAATTTGGGTGTGTGGGCTTGGCAGCAGATCTGATCAAAGCACATTCGGCTGGTCGCGGGCTTACTTTCGTCTTTCTCTTTCTTTTATTTTTTTCTCCTTTTGTCTTTCACGTTTATGTATAATGTACAAAGTTCTTTTTTTTTTCTTTTACGGTGTTGTACGTGTATGTATGACATTGCTCGCTATATATAGAGAATACAGTCGAGGGATGCACTCGTACGAGAGATGTGCAGGATTGCGGGGATGTAATATGTATGTATATACTGGTAGCGAGAGATAATAAAGGGAATGTTAATTAACGTAAAAAGAAGAGACGATGAGAATCGCGTGCACGTTATTATTATTCGTAAGTTTCGGCTGAAACACTGAGAAAAGTGGTGGCGATTTTGATGAGATCCGTTAGCTTGGAATTGGAATGTAAATTTCCTGCGGCCTGGCCAAATTTGCATATGCATTTTTTTAGCTTTAAAAAAAGTATTATTCGAGATTTTGAATGGTTTCATCATTCTTAAAATAAAATTATTTGTTTTATGAGAGTTTGATAAAATATGAGTGCTGTGTTGTAGTTTAAAGGAAATATATATTTACCATTGTACCTGTAAAAGATAAAACATATTATACTTTTATTTTCAATTGTTCATGGTTGACAAGATGAAAAGTAAATCGATCGATGCAATGCGATTTGATACAAGAAGCTTTTCTCAGTGTTGCACATTTATCCGGATCTCGAAAGCAAAGCAAAACAACACAATGCGTAAACATTGAAATGAACGATATAAGTTAGAAATTGTTATATTATTATCCGTCCAAGTAACAATGAACAAACGAGAAAAACACGATAGGTCGGGTTGGAGCTCCGATGCTTCGTTAGTGACAACGCATTATGTATAATAATCAACGCAAAAAGAATAAATTGACCAAGAAATATAGGCAATACGTGGACGCACATGTTTTCAATCATCATATCATTGAATTTCATTTTTTTTTCTTTTAACATCAGCTTGTGATCAGTTCTGCTCTCCAGGGAGGACTAAGAGTTTTAATAAGGTTATATGAAGAAACTTGTTACTTGAGACTCAAACGACAAACTATATGCAACTCTGTCTAGTGTGTCAAAAAAACCACAATAATTAAATATATTCAATGTAACAGGAAAAAAAAATATAAAAATAAATCGATATCTAGCGTATATATACGTAGAAACATTAAGTTTGAGTTAACGAACGCTTTCATATTCAAGAGAGCAAAAGTGCGGGGGGCCTTATTTATGCCGGGCCTCCGGCTATTGCGTGGGTTTATCATATGGCAGGCACACCTTGCTGGTTCGGTCTGGTTGGGGCGGTGTAGCCCGACGCTCGTAGTGCCTCTCCGGCTGTTGGTAAAGGGGGATCTGCAAACCCATTCGGAATACGTGTTCGCAAAAGACCCAGTATATATCTCATCCTGGTATATACATTGTTTTTTTTTTGTTTTTTTTTTTATGTGGACTTCTAATATTGTGGTTTTCTACTTTATGTTCTTTTTTTTTTAATTATTTTTCTTATCTTTTCTTATTGACTATAATAGCTACTACGTTGTGACTAACGAACACTACGTCATCGTCATTTTTTGTTTGAGGGATGATAGCGCGATCGGCACGCACACGGTTACTGGAGGGTAAGGTACTGAAACTCATGTGCGTTTGAAATACTTGTTTTGCATCGAAAGATGTAATAATAGTGTTCTCGTCAGATTTGAACGGAAATGCGTCTATTCGGAGTAAAACGTTAAGTGACCGATACAAGAATTTCAACATCCATGGTAACCACGTACGTGCCTTTAATTAAACAACTAGCATAATGTATCGGTTTTCTTCTCATAATTACGAGACACATATAAGATAATGGGAAAGAATCTACGTACATTAGATAATACAGTTCTGCACGCTTCTGTATTACCTAGATATTATATAGTGTCGGTATATTCTACATTTGCTCGTATATATACGTAATAACAGAGTGGATTTTGAGTGTTGCTTGGAGTCATATGCACATGGAACATGAGAGTTGAGAGAAGAGTGCGTGTGCTGTATGGAAGAGAGAGAGAGAGAGAGAGAGAGAGGGAGAGACAGGCGAAAGAGAGAGAGACAGAGAGAGAGAGAGAGACGAAAGAGAAGAGACGAAGATATGGGTTGCAAGTGAAACACGAGATCCGTACACGCAACAGCGTGGGCAATTATGATATGAAGTGGCGCGACAGGCGCGTTGTGCGAGTCTCGTTGTCGACGCCAATGATTTTGAGAAGTATTTGTGTTTTGTTCCTTGCTTTTTTCGTTTTTTTTTTTTTTGTTTTCTGTGCTGCTTGCCACCGCGAGTACCCCATTAGCATTTTGAATGTTGCCTAAGGAGATTACTGTTTTAGTTGTGCGAATTGATTGAATATAAAAACACATTAATCAAAATAGGCAATAGGCACAAATACGTTCCTACGTTATTAAAACCTGGCGATTTCCTAAAATACCTCGCTAACAGATTAATACTTTCTCGATTCCATTCTCACTTACAACAACGCAATAAACTTTAAAAATCTCTGTGCAAACTCCTCCATTGGCTTTTAGTCTATACGCACATACACATCGAGCCAGACCGATCCACATACATACACATGCACACCAATAAGGCTGATTCCGATCTTTATCGAAGGCAATTCAATTGAATTAGCGGAAGGACCCGAGAGTATACAGCTACTCCGCAGTGAATATATCGCGAAAAATGGTGTAATGGAAGAGACGACGAGCGTATAAGTGTGTACACATTATATGTGCACATAGTCACATGTAGACGCACACGCACATCGAGCACACGCACATCACACAGACAGACCGATACATGTACAGGCGCTTGGCGATTCGAGAAAATTGACAGTCCCGAGCAATTGCCTAAACTGGCGCAACGATGGCCGAGAGTCGAGGCTTCGTTTAGGTTGCGTCACGTGCGGAAGAGTCAGAAGAGCAGCTCAATCGCGCGATAATAGCCACAAAAAGAGGAAAAAAAAATTGTGTAGCATATATATATACATTTATGATTTTATAACCGACGCGTACAAATACAATAATCGTGCTATGCTAGTATAGATCTAAGTGTATCGAGTGTATTTCTCTTTTTTCTTCTGTATTACTCCGAGTGCAGTTTGCACAAATGCATAATATATAAGTGCAACATGCGCGTGAGCGTGTGACCGCAAAAAGGACTGAGCACGATGAACACTGTTTTTGTACGATTAATACTCTGTGCGCGGTCCGATATTCGCGTTGTAGATATGCGTGGAGGCGCTCTCGTCTCGGTTATCAGTTATACATGGCGAATGGCTTTAGTACTATACCCGTGAATGATGCTCGTTCTCGTTTTGATTGCAATCAAGAGAGGTGCCTGTCAAGTGCTCGTCGTCGTTACGGCTGAGTAGTTCGCGCTTTTTATCACGTTCTTTGAAAGAGTGAGATCGATGCCAAACGATGGATATGATAGTTTTTTTTTTCTTTATTTACTGGCAGATTTTTGAAGGAGAACCGATGATGGTTGGTGAATAATCTGATTGGATTCAATACCATAATGTGTACTGGAGGTATGTGTGCTTTTAAATATAAAAATAGTGACAGAGAATATTAAGTTGAGAATTTAAATGGTTGCATGCTTCACACGATTAACTTTATTTTTGTACAAAGGAGCGGTCCGATTTTCCATTAAAAAAAACTAGGTATCCACGTGCGTTAAATAATGAGAGTATAGCTATAATGAATAGTTAGGAATGAGATGCAGAAAAATTTCATAATACATTCAACAAACGTGTTTGCCCCATAATATAATATTCACTCTTTCGCGGAAACGACAGAGATCATAAAACTTACTTTGGACAAAAGAGTAAAGTGAATTACTTCGAGAAACAAGTGTTTTTTTTGTTTCTACAAAGTGTGGACCAACGTGATTCGCAATTACACACGATACACACACTTACACGCAACACACAGAGCGAATAGCTCCAGCCGTCAGGCGTATCGCTTGTTTGTTTTTGCTTTATTCTCTCCCTTTCCATTATCCAAATTCGCCGGGGGAAATAAATTTGCGAATTCAAAGCCCATTTAAACGCTGGCCGTAGGTCTAACGTAATACGGAGGGAATTCTCGCATGGCCTAATGAGTCCTCGACCCCGCTTTACAAATGTATATACATATAAATATATAGATAGAGTAAAAAAATAGAAGCTCATTGGCCGAGTGCCAAACAAATTGAAAAAGAAAGCTCGCGAGCGAGGTGAAATTTGCCTCTGCGCGCGTTTTGCAAATTGTCTGCGCGCTCGATGTACACGTAGGAGGAGAGGTTAATTCGATTGTTGATCGCGTTGTATATACACACGAAATTGTTCAATATGCCGGTAATGAAGTGTGCTACGTCTAATTAATGGACTACGCGGATTAGCCTAGACAATTATAGCTACTCCTATAGCCGTGTGAGCTTACACTTTATCGACTTCTCAATTAAACGCGGATGAGCTTCTTTTCAATCGCGCACTTTCGTATCAATTAGGCGTGTGTTCTTGCGTGAACTTTATGAAAATGAAAGGGTTGAGTCTGCCGATGATCTGTTACCATGGGTTTTATCTCTACCTCCCTCTCTCTCTCTCTTTCTCGAGCAATTAACGCGGGAAGTGTCTGTGTGTGTACGGGGAAAAGGTATTTCTAGGTAATACATCACAAAATGGAAAGGGGCGACGCGTTAGTGCGTGTGTTATGTGCTCCCCACTTTCATAAGAAGCACATCCGGTCTCTCTCTCTCTCTCTTTCTTGCGAATGATTCGCCCCGACGGCGCGAGTTGAGGATATAGTCGAGGGCCAAGTGGCGCAAAACTAGACGAAATTGCGACTGGAAGAAACTCGGGAGAGACGAGGATGATTAACGTGCGACGTCCGCGTGAGACAACTCGAGATATACTCTCTCTCTCTCTCTTTCTTGAGCCGCGCGCAGCTTCGGGGAATTTCATGCGCGTAGGTGTATTTTATATATATATATATAAAGCTTGCAGGACTTTATAGCTCGTTCGTCTGATTTCTCGGGAAAAATTTTTAACGGGATGCTGTTCCCTATATTCTCGTTCTTTCTTTATACTTGTCGAGCGCTTTTTGCGCTTTTCGTCTCTTTGACACTCTTTCTCTTTCTCTTCCTCTCTTTACTTGGCGCACACTCTTTCTCTCTGACTCTTTTTCCTGTACAGGTCGCTATTTTTACTATTCAACTATGTATCTTAGCAATGGAGAGGTGGTGCTTTAGCCTCGACTGAAACTATGTTGGCATTACCTATTTAATTTTTGCAATTGTTTCGAAATATTATTTTACATTCGAAAATTGTTTCATGAATATTGATTTTATTTATATATTTGAAGTTTACGTAGATCTTTACTTTTGTACTCGAATAAGTTATTTTCTCTGTACGATATAGACCTTACATCGGAAATGTAGAATAACTTTGTTCAATTTTGAATACGAAATTTCGAATTTGAAATTGAAATATTAAATGCATTTCCCGGACATGTCGTTCAGTCGATAACTAAATCCGCTCTCTCGGTCGCCGAACACCAAGATCTTTACCTATACTGTTGCGATTTTGCCTAACAAGGTCGATTTTCCACGCAGGATCGACTTAATTACTCTCCGCTTTGGCAATGCAAGACTAACGCACAACGTATAATATTATATATATCTCGTGCGTATATATTCAGAACGAACGAGTGTGGAAATTCGAACTTTTGATTTTTTAATTTTCTTACATTTGTAGACTGAAGTCAAAGGTCAAAAAGTTCGTGATTCCTACGTTTCTTATGATCACTTTTTATTTTCATTGCTATATTATTGCGATAATTCTCGATTGTTAGATGCGAAAATATCTTGCCAAAATTGAAAAAAAAAGGGAACGAGGCTAATACCTATCTGATTCTTATATGCTACCGTACGGAATAAACGGGGATTTCTAAAGGATTCATTACCGTAAGGATGGGACACTAGAAAAAGTTTTTATGGAGAAGAAGCGATAAAACCCTACTTTGGAAGGTTTTTAAGACTGCGCGGGAACTTTGGTAGATCGGTCGAACGATTATACTCGATTAAATAATTATGAGAAATTTCTATTCTTCTTTCAAGTGTCTGCTATAAAAACTTTCATTACATGTCTTCTTTTATTGGAGTGAATATTAGAAAAGATATTGACAAAGCGGTGGTGCTATAAATATCAACGATCGTTTGGACACACTTTAACAACGATCTGAGTGAAAGCAAAGTATTTTTACGCCCGAGCGATTTATCAAATGAAATCTGTGTGTACCAGTGTACTCGCAGACATTTCACATTTTGATTAGTTAAAAGATTTAATCTGGGAAAGCGTTTTGTACCTTCCTAATTTTTGTTTAGTAATTAACTAAGAACGGAGATTCAGTGTTTCTTTTATGTATGTATATTTTAAAACTCGTACGGTAAATTCCCTACATAATCAGCCGACTACGAACAGCATTGCCAACAGACAGCAACTTTATTTTCACAAGCCTAATTCATTGATTGAATGCTGTTCGAAGTCAATCTTTCCACTTCAACTGAGGGTACGTGTTATTTTCTTAGTGCAATATAAAGTAGTATTTTTTTTCATTAGCTTGTCTTTTGTTTTCAGGGGCCAAGTAAACTTATACACAAACTTAACTTATTCAACTTATAATAAAATTAAAGTATTTTTTATATATAATATATATGTAAATGTGTTATATATACGAAATAAAATAATAATAATAATATATATTAACGAGTATAAGGGTTAACGTGAATGGCAGGACACTTACATAGACCTCTTCCCATTGCGAGACGTATCGCACCAGTCTCGATAATCGAAGTAACCTAACGAGTGACAGGAGTTTCGCTAGCCTGAGTATCCTGAGGGCACGACCAGCATGCAGAATCTGGAAGGACTCGCTGAAATCCTGAAACTGGTGCCAAAAAATCATTTTACTTACGCTCCGCTGTGCTTGAAGAGCTTGTGCAATGTTTTATTCGGATCGGCATTAACCGAAAAAACTTGGGTTTGCATAAATTAATTTTTAAACATCCTTGGCATTGATTTGTATTTCCGTTACTAAGGAATGGACTTATCTTCATTTGTATTAACAATTTTTGTAGGTGCCCTTTTGTGCAAAAATTTTTTCATGGAATTGTTTTTTCTTTGACGATATTCAGCCGCGTAATTTGCAAACTTGTAACGGTGCATAAAAGGAAATACAGAAATCAGGATATGCTCTCTCAACGCAAAAGAAGCCTTTTGCTTTCGATATTGGGAAGCCCCAATCATACGAACCTGAATTCACACGCTATATAACGAATCGCGATACATCTCATCTCGTAAACAAACCGATCCATTAATACCATATCGCTATTCCTCGAAATAATCTCTCCAAAATTATCCACTCGAACATATCCCTTACTACCGTTCCCCGCTCGATTCCCTCGATACAAAAGGTAAGAGATAGGATGAAAGAAGAAGAAAAACCGGCCTCTTAATTATATTTGTTCCCGTGATACAGCCGAAAAAGCGAACGGGAGGAAAGAAGAAGAATAAAAAAAGGAAGAGCTGCGCAAGGGCCGGTTTCTCCTTCTCCTCGTCTCCGAGACACGTGGGAATCTGCAAGACGAACGCGCGCGCGCGAGCAAATCCCGCGGCCCTGGGAAAGATATATCCGATGGCGAAAGTAATTTCGCCGGTGTCAAGGTCTGCGCGAGAAGCTCCTCTCCGCGCGCGCCCGAATCCTTAGGAATTTCCTCAGGAGACTTGTTTTCTTCCCCTCTATATTCACCTTACCTTGCCTATATTCCACGAATCGAAAACAGCTGATAATCTCCGTGAATTATTAATCTAGACTTTTGGATTTAATGATTTATATTTTGTTCCGACAGCTGATTTGAGTATTTATATAGAAAGATTCGTTTTATAAGTTGGGCTCTGGTTCTGGTATTGATTCTTTTAATTCGTTTAGAAGCTTAATCTACTAAAGTGAAATCTTACACTAAACGAACTGTGTACGTTCGCATTGGTATAAATAAATTTAGACTGTGAAACAAACTAATGCGCAAAATAAAACTAAAGGCCCCGATTCATCAGTACTATCATGTACAGGTGACCGTTTGCGAAGAGTACAAATTCTGTTCATTCTATCGAATATATAAATTGTCAAACACCTACATCAATACATTTGAAACCACATCGCCGAATTCCCATTATCGAAAATTTCGTCTAATTATCTCGCTTTTACCGCGCCCCGAGCTTTATTCCCTTTCGCCGAAATTGAACTTCGGAGATTTCTTTCCTGCATTTACGTCCAGCTGAGTAGGCGAGATCACAAGGATAGAGCGCGAGAGAGCATAAACTGATTGGGCGAATAATAAAAGAACTGCACCATAAAGAGCCTCATGGCGAGAAAAGCGCGGAAAGGCAAAAGTGAAAAAGGAGAGGGAAAGGGTTTCGGAGTAGTGGTGCACTTACTTGATTAAATATGAGGAAAATATAGTCTAGCGGTATGGAGGAGATGAGGTCAAGAAAGAACCATGTCCTGAGGTAGTGTTTCGCGATTAACTTCGGATCCAGTATCACTTGCTCGGCGTTGTCCTGCTGCATTATGCCTGTAACAAGAACACGAGTTGGAATGTCAATTCTCTCACTCTGGCTTCTCTTTTTTTTATTCTCTATTTCTCGCTCCTACCGGCTTATCTCAATATCACGCACTTAATGAGACTTTTATTCTTATATGCCGAGTTGTATACACTTATTTTTTTTTTTCATAACGTGTTGTGACAATTAGTTTCAAAATGTGATCCTGGCCCAAGGACGAGCGAGATTTGTACTGCTTTACAATGACGTAATTTTATGAATTCGAATTTCATAATGCAGATGAAGCTTAAAGTAGTCAAGTATGAATGAAGTGTCTGTTTAATCTTCTGGGATTTTCTTGCGAATTCATTTCAATTCACTCTTTCCCTTTATTCTGCAGTTTTCGTCGTGTATTTTGCAACAGTATTTTTATTTTATTATTGACACTTTATTGGATACTCGATAAAAAATAAAAAAATGTTACTTCAACCCCTGGAAATAAAATAAAAGCAGAAAGGATTACTAAATGATGCTTTAAATATTTTTCAACTTCACATTGATTTTATAAAATAATAAAGAAGCAACCAAACAAAATGAAAAAAAAAGACCATCTTTTCCCTATACAAACACGCTTTTCCGGTCCACTATTTCTAAACTCAAAAGAGTCTTCTACGCTCGAGCTTTCTCCTCTTCCTCGTCTCACCGAAAGCACACCGCAATTGTATTCCTTCGACTGACCCGACAACAGCCGTCTACATATGTAATCACTGCCAGTCGAACAAATCTCTTCAATTTGAAACTCAAAGGCGTGCGAGCGAAGAAGAATGGTGTATACCATATCTATACATACACGCCTCTCTCTCACTCTCTCTTTCTCTCTCTCTCACTCTCTCGCTCTCTCTCTCTCTCTCTCTCTCTCTACGTTGCAGTTTAATGATTCGCCTGAGCTGATGTACTTACATACGCGTGTATATATATATATACAAGAACCGAAAACGCTTTGGGCTCGTTAATGCGACCTCGTTACTTTGCGACCGGCAATATGTACTGGCACCAAGTAGTGTATCTTGACTTGGTCGTATCCCTCTTTCGCTTGTGCACGTAAAAGAGTGTGTATAGTATATGCAGCGTTTCGTTAAAGGAAGATCTCGTCTTTAATTGGCTTAAGTTTCCTACTTTCTTTCTGATCCTTTTTTCGCCCTGCTGCGCGACTCTGGATTTACTTTTATTTCTCGTTGCGGAGATTAAAGTTTTTCTTTTTGAGAATGCCGAACTTAAATTGGCTGAAAACGAGTGTCAATTAGAAGGGTAGATGCTGCGCGACTTGGCGAACGAGATGGGGGAGAATATATAGTAACATGCTGGGATGTTTTCTGGTTAGAACGAGTTTTAATGTATATATAGGTATGTGAGGTTTCCAATTAAGTCAAAAAATGCGTGCAGCTTATTAAGCGATTTTAATAAATGTTTGATGCAATGGCCGTTGAGATTTTTTGGGGAAAATTAAATTTTCCGCGCATCGGAAAAGTAAGTGGCGCGGAATGGAACTGGATTTACTGCGCGTGGAAGATTTTTTCCCAAAAAACGATCGTACTGTTTCAATTTCCATGCGAATTTCCCCATCGTAATAGCGCCAGTTCATCATTATAGATCAAACGTAGTAATTGAATTCTAAATTGAATCGAACGGAGTAATTGAGGATTTTAAAATGGTATTCTCGCTTTACCGCATCCTAATGCATAAATTTAAAAGCAAAGCTTTTCGAGGTTGAATTCTAAACAAATTTTGGAGGGCAGTTTAGAATCAATGGTATAAATTTAAATTTCGAATGAAATCTATTGATCTCGACGGTAAAAATATCGACATATTTATTTTGTTCAACTTTTGTACGTTTGATAATATGATTACCAAAACTTTACCTATACCTAAAATGATATGAGAAATTCTAACCCCAAAAAAACATCCTTGGAAGTATATTAAAAAGTTTACTAACAAAATTGAAAGTAACTAATTAACTTACTTAGCTAACGGCCTCAAAACTCCAGAAAGCTTTAATCATACCACGAATAGTCAAATACGATGATCAACCGATTACTTCGAAAGAAAAGAGTATAACCATGTCCATCCCACCAGAGCATACGTTGAAAAAAGTGAATTGCAAACAGGCATCAAAATTAAAAAGGAAACAGGAAAGGAAGTCGGGAGGAAAGAAAAGAGAGAGGAAGAGAGAGAAAAAAGAAAGAAAGCGAGAGAGCGGGTTTAATCCTAGCTGGCCTCGATCCCCCAGGGGTATTTCCTCTCTGGAAATAGACGCTCGGTATAGAAATTCGGATCGTCTACTGTCTGCGTGTATGTGTCTGTATGCGCCTCGAGAGCTTGGCGCGTGTCCGTGGATATGTATACGTATATATACTCGTATATGCATATATACCGGGCGGGCCTCTGCACTAAGGAGTTCCCATGGGCGCTGTTATACAAGCCTCTCTCGGCCTACACTACATCATCCGATGAAAGTTACTAACATATCGCGCCGCCACGTTATATGACGACAATAAATTCCTGCCCTGTGTGCAAAGCACTACGGACGTTCGGGCGATAAAAGTGAATAGCTCGAGAATAATTAGCTGCACGCGGGATGAGGTCAATTAGTGGTAATATACAGGTGGGTTTTGGGTGGTTGTCTGTCCTACTCTCGTGTTCTGTCTGCCTGTTTTTCTTTTTTTTAGAGGTGGGATAATTTGACTTGTCGGTGTCTCGAAGTTGTTGTTTTTGGGCCTGGTATTTTAGGAGAATGGACGATTTGAACTTTGTGTATTGATGATTAGGTGGAAAATTATGGATGCTGGAAGCTGTGTGGATAGTTAAATGTTAATTAACGAAAAAGTTGGGGTTTAACGCTGAAGTTTTTGATTTATTTTTCAAACAAGACCATCTGATAATTGACCAAGCCATATATTATTCATACACTTACTAAAAATTAGCTTACTTTTTACTTTCTAATCCACAAAGATGCAGAACAGTACAAAACGCCATCCATTATTCAATCCAATTCAATCGTATTCTCAGAATACGTCCACAACAAAGGCGACTCATCACTTTTCTCATCCGAAACCATGGCCAACCACAAGCCAAGTCACAAGCCCATTCATCCCGCACACTAGTACACGCTAATCAGGCATCCATTGATTTATCAACAATGAAGAAAGAGATCGCGAGCTGCCTACAGCAAACTCGCAATCGCGCGTGAATATAATTGCCGCCGTTAAAAATACATATAGTCGGACGGCTGCGTCGGTATATATCTATACACATCTGCAGATCAATAATTTGCAACAATTGTGCGATCCGCGCGCGGCTCGATCGCTGCCACTGGAATGCGCGACGTTTTAAAGTGTAACAATGGCCTCATCGTCTCTTTGCGTTCTCTCCTCCACGATGACCCAATTCTAAGCACACTACACTCGACTCGCGTGTGCGCGAAAGCGACGCTTTTCGAAAATTAATCCCTTTCCCCGCGCGCACGTCTAATGCAACGAAAGTGTCAAGGAACGAGACGCGAGCTTATATATTGTGTGTGTTCTCCTATCCTGTCCGGTAGAGTGTTGGGAAAAACAAAATTGCACCACGTGTGCACTGTCAGGATACAGGTGGAAGTTTCTTTGCTGGGGGGAGCGTGGGACGGACTTTTTGTGGTGTGTCGCGAAGTGACATGACTGGAAATTGCAGTGGTAAACCTCCTAATACGGTTTATTAATGTTCTCAGTTATATTCTGAAGCAGTAAAATATATGTTTTCTTATTTAACTGTCATTTATAGTTTTGAATAATCGTCAATTTTTTCACCACTAAGATTCTATTCAAAAACTTTGAAAATTCGAACTATGCATATGGATTTTTGTGAATCATGAACGCGAGCACGAAATTAAAAAAAAAAAAACAAATGCGATAAAAGTATTCCAAATAAGAAGATTGGTACACTCGGGTTCGAGCAAAAAGCGAACGTATATAATTCTTAGAAAGCGCGTTTGAAAAACTGTTGCCGAAATAAATAACGATGCAGCTGCCAAGCAGAATGCGCAACCGTTAAATAATCAAGGAAAGTGTCACGGGAACAGTTGGCCTAATTATAATTTATAATTTCCGGAATCTCGAGGAGTCAAACTTTACGAAACTTGGTCCTCGAGACGATGGCTCGATTGACTTTACATATTTCATGAGTCTACATATATCGAATGATTTTATTACATCTTGTTTAGTTCCGTATCGCATTCTTCACATTTCACCCTTAGCAAGTGACATTAATATCTTATTCAATTGCGCTTGAATTTTTAAATTTTCATTATCATAATATGAATCATTCTGCGTAACGTGAGCGTATTTTTCTGTAATTATTCATGATTATTCAACGGAATATTATATTTCCACTACATTAATTATATTCGTTATTTTTGGTAGCGTTAATTGATTAATTTCTTGTAAACATTCCCACGTAATACCGAGAGTTACACAAAAAAAAAGAACAGCTAATTAATATTGCTTTAATTAGCATGTATTTTCGCCGAGTTGTATTCACGGAACCAGAATACTGTCGTATCACTGCTTCACTGCATGTGAAAAATTAAAAAGTTCAAAAAAAGTTTTAATTAAAACTTTTGAGCGTATAAAATTGAACGAGTTGATAGCGAGATACGATAAAGGCTACTCAGTTCTCGCAAAGGACGGACATCTTATCATTTAAAGAATGCAGAAACGGGATTGGAAATGCACGAGTGACCATAGTCAGGGCAAAAGCACAATATATCGTTTGCTTTCTTTGTTCTGGGAAAGTAGCCTTCCACTTGTTTTAAGAGTTTTCGTAATGTAATTATCATTTTTCTGCAATAAAATAATAACCATCGTTCAAATGTCTAGGTTTATCTAAATAATACCACGATTTAAATGATCAACAAAGAATAAAAAAGCCATTATCAACGCTCCTTCAAATCCCGCATCTTCCACAGTAATTATCCGATTAAACATCACCGGATCCGAAAGCTTCCAGCGTCGCGACAGCGACAGGAGCATCTTAACGAGCGGTCGCGCAACAATCTTTCAGAATTTCCTCGGCGTCAGCGCTCCTGGTTCGCCTGATTAAATCAGAGGAGAGTAAGGCAAGCTAGCAGGGCGCAGACGAGGATGAGTCCGGAAAGCGAGTCGAGTGTGCCACGTCGAGATCGCCCGTTTTGGCACGGATTTTTAATCCGTCCTATTTGACCTTAATAGCGGACTCCCTCGCTTCTTACTCACTACTTTTTCTCTCCCTCCCTCCCTTGTTCTCGTAGAATCACGCGTGTTATCGTAAGTGAGCGAGCGGCGATTTTTCAGGTGATCGATCGGAGTTTGCTGGTTTTGCTTGGACAAATAATTAAGTGCGATCGGGTTGCAATCAGTTCTTTTTATTGATCTTTGAGAAATCCGGGTGAGATATTCTTCGGAGTTTATCCAATCACTTTGAGTAGGAAATTATACGATGAGCTTGAATGATATTGAAAGTTGTGATTTCGGCTAACTTCAAATTTTCGCTACAATTATTTAATGATCATCACCTCAAAGAGTTAATAAATTGAAACTTTAGATCTAAGACTTATTGTCATTTTCGATTAAGCAATAGTAAAATGTTTATACTAACCGGTCCTAAAGTTGACAACGAGGTCTATAAGGAATATCGTATCGGAAAGGCAGTTGAAGGCTATCCACCGTGTGCTCAAATCGTCGTTGAAAAAACTAATAGCGACCGGTAGGATGATTAGGTTGGCCACCAGCAGAAGAAGCATGCACAAGTCCCAATAAAACCTGGAAACACAGAAAAAAAACAATGCATGTTAATTGTTTATACGTTACAAATTGCTTGTTATTATGTTGCGGATACACAATTCAATTGATTCTGTAAAATATTTGTTCACAGAACATATTTATTCGACCACTCTTAGGGAGAATTTCTTTCTGCCTAATAAATTTCAGTCAGCGCTATTATAATCTTAGGACCATTGATCTTTTTTGACATTCCTATTAACTTGTGGATTTACTTTATTTAAGGTGAAGCTAAGCATTTTTAAATTGCTTCAATAGATTAGATAGAATTAAGATTCAGTCATCCATTGAGGTAGTTCTATTAAAAGTCACTTTACTGCATACACATAATAGAAAAAACACGTGCAAATTTAAAAACATAACATTATTTATGAGAAACTTTTTTGGCCGCGCGCTTGTGTTGTCCACCTATCGTTCTATACCTCGAGAACTATCGTGTCAATCTATTGTAAAAAAATAAATTCGGTTTTAAAACCATTATATAATCCGACTTTCAAAAGAGCTCATCTTAATCCCATTATGAACAAATGAATTGATCGTCAGAACTAATATTTTCCAGCTCTGCATTAATCGCGAGCATTCCGCTCGCGATTCCAACGAATTTCATAGCCTCCAGCACACATCCGATTTTACGCTGGCGCGCGTATCATCAATATTTTTCAAAATCCCGTCAACCGTCAATTGTCGAGAGAGAAACGCGCGCGCGAGAACAAAAGGAGAGCCTCGACGAGCATAAGAAGCGAGGAAAAAAAGAGGCGCGTACTATACACCCGCTAGTTCCCTCATTGTTCGCGTGAATAAGTTACAGCGACGCGCGCAACGAAGCCGATTGTCGGGGAACGCACGTATTCCGCGGAAAACGCGAGGGAAATGCGCGCCGCCGCGCGCGAAATTCGATTGAATCGCGTAGTAGCGCCACGCGCATGGTAATGCAGCTGCTGCTACGCGCGTGTGCACACAATCATCATCATCGTCGTCGCCTCTTTTCGTATAGCGACTGCTGCGCGGAATCGTTTTACGCCTGGTGAATGACAAACGATTTTGCGCGCGATGATTTTGACACATTTCGGAGGCTTGGAGACCCGCGTCGAGTTCCTGAGTGAACAACTTTTTTTCATCATTGACTTTATTGTTCAATGTTTCAGAAGTGAGCACTTAATCAGCCAATATATGAAGCTTTAATATTATTGTACCTTGTAAAGCAGTTCGCGTATACAAGTGATTTCTATTTGATTCGGATATGACATGGAGTATTCAGTATTCAGTGTTCTAAACAGAAATTTGTTAAGAAAGTTAACATGGATAGTTGATCGACTGTACCGGGAAATCAAGCGCTGTATATAATTCCTATCGATTCAATCGAGATTCGAGAAGCCGATCAATCATCAAAAGCTCACAATGCAGGCATATCCACGCGAGGCAAAGCCCAAGCAATGAAAGTCCGCTTAAAGCGCGCGTAAACAATCTCGCCAGCGCGACTAGTATACAGTCATAAAATCGGATAACGATTCGCGCGATCCAGCCCCCAAAGGAGATCTCCCAAATATCTCGCGAGCTCTTCTCCATTCTGCACAGCGTGCGTAATATATAAGCAGCTAATCCCAATTAGAGCGCAAAGCTGTAAAGTTCCGTCTACTACATCACAGCTAGCGCGCGCTCGGCTTTAGTTATAATTTGCAAGCGCGCGTGCAGTTTCATTATGCCGCGCTTTAACGAGATGCGCGCTGCGATGGTAACGTTATACACGTCGACTTTTACACATCCGTGAATTTATGGTGTATGCGTGCGCGTGTGTATCGTGACGCGTTGCTATACGGGTGATGAAAAGATTCGACGACGTTGCAAAGTGGCGAAGGAGGCGAAATTTCCATCTTTTTTTTTTTCACTTATTCAGTTATTGATTTCTCGTTTTCTCTTCTTTTTGAATTGATTCCTTTGGGATGTATTCTTCATTGCAGCTTTGAATTATATACATGCATTATGCGGAAATGTTATATGCCCTTTCGTTTATTTAAATGTTTAAAGGATCGTCGATGATTTAATTCATATTAAATTTCTGTAATTAAATTATTATATTCTCGGGAATTTATTGAAATGCAAATCATTTTCGTGAAATGGTAATATCGTTGAAAATATGCAAGTGGCGATGTGACCGCGTGTATTCCAGGAAATGTTCATATAGTGTAAAGCAAATAATTGTTTTGTAAAATCATTAGTGTCGATTTGGAACACATTGTACCGACTTTTACTCATTTACAAAGGCAATGCTTGGTTAAGCAAGAGAAAAACCTACCGCGACATCGCAGATCGCGAAGGTCTAAGCTTGGATAGCCAAATCGCAAGCCGCCTCATTACATCGCTTAAGTGGACGTATTTTGAGACGAGTTATATATATATATACGGCCGCGTGCAGCGCGCCGCCAGCAAACAGAGCGAAAAAAAATACAATAAAGCGAAGGGAATAGGGGGTTGGGTCGACTGTCGTCGTCGAGTGAGAGAAAGGGTATATATACAGAGGCATCCGACTTTTAATCAGCTGGGCTCGAACCGCGCACCAGGCATTGGCCCACTTTTTTCCATCATCAGGCCAGCAATAACGTCACCCTCTCAACTTTCCTTCCATACCTCTGTGTATGTGTGTGTGTATGTGTACAGGTCTTTGTGTGAAGCTAACGAAATTCCACTGTTAAATTAGCTGGGACAGGGTCCTTTGGGGTCCGCGCGCGACCAAAGGGCTGCCGTAGCGAGTGGATGTGCGTCCCCCCACCGAGGATTAATCCTTTCGAGAATATTGCCCCCTTTTTTGCGGCCATTTAGAGTCCACTTTAAAATGTATTTCCGCCTGGTGCTTTGCGGTCTGGACGTTATGAAAATTTCCTAGTTTTTAGGCGCGTTCATGGCTCGTTGTGCGGTCACGGTGGCGACGCGGCTGCTATCTCGGAACCGTTTATATACAAAAGGAAAATTGCCGAGAGAATTCGCCGCTGCTATTGTGATGCTATTTAAAAAGGCTTTCTTTCTGCACGTCCTCCTGCATCTTATATTCTACATTATACAACTGAAATCGTATCGTTGCAGTAAAAATAATTTTTTTTCTCCGATAACGCTTTTGTAATGCAATTCTAATGAAAGAGCGACACGATCAAAGAGATATCTTATTCGTTATCTTCCATTTCCGCGCGCTCTTGGTCCACAATCAAGAAATAGAAATACATGCTATTATGATACCAACCGCAAAAAGTATTACAAGACCTAGCGTCCTGGCATGAAAATATATATATATAATCCTGGTATATATGCATAGTATCGGAAAGCTGTCGGGAATTTGACAGTTCGGATTCTTGGAAGCTGCTCCCGGAATTTGCATGTGAATGCGCGAGCCGAGCAAGAAGAAAGCCTCTCCCGAACATATCCTATATAAAGCTCGTTTCATTTTATAAATCTCATTTTCGAGGAATTTCGAATGGTTCTTTTTCCTTTGGCCGCTGCTGATATAAATTCGGGGCCCGAGACATATATTATGCTTTCGCATATTAAACTATATATTCGCTGCTCTTTTTGCATGTGGGTGTATATATTTTATTACAACGGAAAATTGATCGCTGATAAATTTTTTTTTGAAATTGGATTTGAAATGTTCCCGCTTTTTTTTTTATTTCTCCAAGCGACTATATCGTTATACCTTACACATTCGCAGTGTAATTCCGAAAGTTTTGTAACTCCGACAAATATAAATAGATTTTTCAGAAAAAGGGAAAAAAACTTTTCAGTTGAACCAGCGAGAGAAGGATTCCCTTAATGCTGTATAGAGACTCGCTCATTCATATTTCAGCAGTCGAAGGGCTAATATATGCGTATGCCAATAGCAATAAAAGACGAGTAGGCTCGGGTGCAAACTGTATGAATGGCGACGCGCGGCGAAGAAGGCGGCACCATTTGTCCCCTGTAGGCTCGTTGCAGTCCTCGTTTAACGTCGAAGGCATACATCCTACTTACCTAAGCGATGCGCCCGCAACGCATTCGACACCGCTGCAAGGCATCGATTTTACGTTCGCGTCCGTTCGACTGCTACTTACTGCCTGGCTTCCGCGAGGCATATACGACTATCGCTGCTTCACTTTCGATGCTCGCGCATCCGCTCGCGAAGACCGGGGACAAAAGGGACGCGATTTGAAAGCGATTGAAATGAACTGCCCGAAAATATTGGGATTGAAAGACAATGAATGCAGTCGATTCGGCTTATATTGCTTTTTTTCTTCTCATATGGAATCTTAAGTCATATCGTATTAAAAATTATAAAAAACATGGAATCTTAATTAATACCTTATAAAAAATTTATTTTTCATTTCTTTCACAGTTCTTTAATTTTCAGTCGATCAAGATATAAGCGATTACATGATTATAAAATGCGGTTTTTAAAGTTTAAGCTTTGCAATTGATTACTTCGGACTGATTAACAATGTACCGTTATATTTTTTACTTTTCGTCGAAGTGAAAGTCGTGCAACCGAACGTAAAAATGCGAGAAGAAAAAAAAAGAAGAGAAGAGAGACACATATATTTATTTATTTATTTAAACCAGAATATTACATTGTAATCCTACTATAGGCAAATAGAATTGCCTGAGAGTAGGGCTGGTATACAAAAAACTTACATACTAACTTACTTACTATCTCACATTCTAAGTATTGCAATGTATATACACACATGCATACATGGGAGAACGAATCGCAGCTAAAGAGCCCGAGCGTTTAAGTTACTTCCCCAGGGCACGCGAAAGCGATATCGCGTGCCGTCGATGTAACTAAACGTTAGACCGTAATATAGGACGCGAGACGTCTTTGAGCGACAATTGATAGTTGGGGTTTACTGGCCCGCGTCCCTTTATCTACACGCAGACGGTATATCTGTATAGCTAGTCGCGCCATTGAGGATACAGGGGATGATTCGACGGGGGGTTGGAAATTTTCCGTCTACGAGATTTATGACGCGTTCTCGGCTCGATTTATATTTCTTTTATTATCATTATTATTTTTGTTTATGCACGCGCGTTCGATGGGCGGAGATAAATGAACGAGAACTTCGCAGGGGCGTCGCTCATTCATCGGCCAGTGTCTATAGTTTGTGAACGCGAGAAAACGACGATGGATGATGGATTCGCGCTTTACATTCCACCTGCTGTACAAATTTCTTTTTTTTTTGTGTCTAAAAAATTTATCGAAAGCGTGTGCTTCCTTCATTTTCCTCTATGTAACTTTTTTTTTTTAACGAAGGTAGGATTACATTTATTTTGGAGATTGATTGATTTACAAATGCACTTGTCGCTTTTGTGAGTGATTTATATGTTTGAGCGCGACACAGAAGAGTTTTGGCAGCTGAGGGTAAAATGAAAATTTAGACGGAAAAATATAAACGGGATTTTTTTTTAGAAAAAGTAGAGTAAAAGATTTGAGTGAATTGAGCGTTGGTGGTGCAATTAAAGTTAATTAAACGATGTCGAGAGTACTTATCTAAGAACATTAAGAAGAATAAGGTATGGATGAATATAGAATTACTTCGAGTGTTATTTAATCAACTTGGAGCGCGTTTTCCTCCGATTTCCCTCGGGGTAAGGTACGGAGATTCTTTTTATTCTTATATTTCGGTGCTCTAAACAATGGTATGGGTTTCGCTTATATCCTTTTGATGTCAGAAATTCTATATCAGACGGATAATATTTCGTCAAAATCATATTTCTTTCGTATTTTTAAATTATTTGCAAATTGAAACAATTATCCCTTGAATATGCTCTTAAACTGTGGATAATTCAATAAAAAAGTTTAAAATAAAAATAACTGTATGCAATCACGATTGCAACAGCAAAAAATGACCCGATAAAAATGAAGAGAAAATTATGAATTATTTTTTTGCCTGTTGAAGTAAGCTAAATATCAAATAAAATCATAAATTTATCAGGTGTTATTTTAATAAAAATCAAGTCACAAACGTTACACAAAAATGCAACGAACAATTTTCCCGAAAGCTCAACTCGAGCTTACAAAGTAAAAAAGCGCAAGAAGCCGGTGCACCTAAAGCTTGAGAAGAGTGCTGGCGCAGGAATTAGCATTTGTCGAAAGGAGCTGAGCTGGCCGCCCTTTGTACGCGTCGCGAATAATACAACTTATTCCCCCGCATCCGAAAGATGCAGCGCACAGCGCGTATATATATATATACTTATGTATAGGACCGTAAGACACGCGGCTCATGAATTTTTCAGCGACTTTCGCGGATTCTTCCCCCTCCGGTCTCCCGCCCACTAGCAGCTCTTATACTTATATCGGCTGACTCTTTTTCCATCTTTAACACGAGAGCGAGCGCTTAAAGTCGCTCGCGGTGCTACTTGCCTTGCTTTTTTGTCTGCCAGTGCGATAAACACCTAGCTGACGACGTAGTGAATTTCGATTTATTAATCTGCTTATTCTGGGTTTGGGGTAAAAGGTATTCGCGTGTTTAACGGTGAATTGTTGTATATTTACTTGCACGTTTGATTAAACGATGTGCTATAAAACTTCGGAACCACCTAATGAATAGTTCAAATAAAAATATTGCATTTCGAACACTATTGAAATACTCTTATGTACTTAATTTATTGGAAAAAAGCTTGAGATACAATATAGGTACTAATTAATTGAACTATATCGATTTCCGCAAAACAACATTTTTACATATAGAAATTTATCAAAAGTATAAAATTAAAAAGTCGAGTTTCACTTTTTTGAGATACTCTAAAGGATAGTCAGAGGTCAAGGTTAATACTCGACGCTGAATTTCCGCCTTCACTATACATCGCGAGTTCTCCAAAACGCGAAGCCGTTAAATTGAATTTCTTCCTACACCGAAAGAACATCAGATCCAGTCTCTATTCCCACAACAAATCACCCCTATTCTCGAAGCTATAACCTTATAATATCCTAATCCCTCATCACATTAACCACCACCACCTCCCGGTGCATCGGAAGACCCAAGAAATAGAAGAAAAAAAAGCGACGTTAAAAAAGCCAGCGAGAGCGAATCATCATTTCTTATCTTACCGCATTAATTCCAAGGATAAATCATTGGAATCAAAGGTCAACTTGGCCGAAGCGTCGCGTCGTCTGATTTTTACCACGCTTTATCTCGATCCAGGTTTTTGCGCACTTTTTGTCCGCACGCGCGCGCGCCAGTAAAATATGAAAGGGGCCATAATGCGCTGCAACCGAAGAGGGAAAAAGAGCCGCCGCGAGAAAGAGATGAAGTGGCAACGGTTTGTTTTCCACCCCTTTACCGCGAGTGCAGTTTTTTCACCCATCTACGTTTTGCGACCTCGCCAATGGTATAGCTTGTACTTGCAAATGCCCCCCCGTGTGTATATATATATGTACAGAAATTCACGAGAGTCCTGAATATGCTAAACTGATAAATTGCTAAGGTTGCATTAATTTTTTACCCGCTGCATCCGCGCTACTGGCCCTTTTTTCTCCTCTCTCACTTTTTTCTTTGGCTATTCTCGCGTCGTTTTACTCGAGCTCGAAGACTTTATGTACGTGTCCATGTCTGAAGAATTTACTTCATTTCGTGGTGTTTACGATGCTGTTGGTGCGCTGCGGAATTTTCGGTGGCATTTTCATGATTGGCTTAATTAGTTGGCTCGTTTTAATTGATCGTTGAGTTGATCTTTAAGAAGCGATTAATCATGTTGAATTGCTTGAATTTGCACTTCTGAAAGCCTTAATTGCTGACTTAGGTGAAACTTGTGTATTGTGATTCACAGTTTTTTTTTTCTTCCAAATGTACAGAAAAAGCTTTCGTTTATGCTGCTTTAAAAGATGAGTGTTGGATATTACCAATTGTCGTTGAAATTGAACGATATTTGTTAATTAATTTGTTTTAAATTATAGTTCTTAAAATTGAAATATTGGCACTTCGCTTTAAAAATTATATTTTATTTCAAGATTATATACCAAGAATAAATTTAAACACATAAAGCATACTTATACCATCAACGCGCTTAAAAATGACATGTTTTAAAAAAAAATTGCTCATATCTACAGCCACCAAGTCGCAAAAGTTGTTAATTTTCGTCAAGAGACGCATAAAATTCTCATCCAAAATAACGTATAAAAGAAAAAAACTTTGAAACTAGCACTTCGGATGCTCGCTTTTTTCCTGACCAATTTCTAATTCTCGCTCAGTCGTTCATATATGTTATATACACAACCAGATTTTTGTCTTCGTCGTCGTCGAAATTCCCGCGCGTCGCAGAGCCAAAACAACAATTTGCCGCACCGCGCTGGAAAATTAAATTTACAAAAAGCTCGTAAAAAGCTCCGGGGGAAGGAGAGAGCAAGCGTATATAACCCTCTGCACACATACACATGCGCGACGAGAAAAAACGAACAGAGCGAGAGAGAGAGAGAGAGAGAGAGATGGAGAGTGAGAGTGAGAGAGAGCGAGAGGGCTCTCAAGTGAGGTAATAAAGGGAATTAACACAAAAGACGAGCCAGTGCAAGTCGTAAATATGATGTGGCTGTATATATGTATGTGTATGTGTGTGTGTGTGTGTGTGTCTCTCTCTCTAGGTGTATATGAGGATTCGCCATGTGAACGTGTGAGTGGTTAGCGCACAATCCGGACAGGACGTCAGCAGCAGATGTGCACTGCGCGACCAATTAACTTTGCGTCTTTTTCTCTCCTATCGAAGAAAGTCACGGGTGATTCTTTGTTTCATTCACCCCATATAGAAGCTAAGAAATAGTTATTTATATATAGTATATCTATGATTACTATTTTAAATTAGTTGTACGTAAAAGTACAACTGATGAGGAAAAAATGCCAATTTCATCTTTTATCACTCAATGCGTAAAAACACGCCTCGAACCATTTAGCCAGAATCCAGGAACCGTATCCTTGACACTCTTTTTACTATACTCTTGATAGAATTAATTCAATAGCAAGCTTTCACTTTAATTGTTTCATAACACCGTTTTCTCATAAATTCGCAGTGGAAGACATTTCAATTAAATTTGCAAAGTTTTGGAAATTATTGCAGCTACGGTAATTGTATTAATTAGTATTCTTATATAATTGAAACATTAAAACTGTATTAAAAATGCAGAAGACCACGCTTTAAGGGTGAAATTAAATAGAATTCCTCTGACTATAGAGAATATAAAATAAATGGTTCGCTGGTAAATAAAATTTCGAGAGTGGAGCGAACTTTGTCTCTCGCAATAAAAACACGAATGCACTTGGATCCTTTTTCTCATGTGAGAATTTTAATGCATTATTCCGTTTCAGAGGTTCTCACTCTTCATTAAAAGTAAACAATACTCGTCCAATATACAGTAATAACGATAAAGTTCTTGGTATACAAAACTCTCGTTACCATGAGAATCAATTGTTCCTGAGCTAACTGAAGGAAAGCGCTGCATTCGTTTTTTAATTGAGAAATAATTTATATCGAAAAAGAATCCAATTAGTTGATGGAGGATGATCTATCATTGCACAAATCGGTTATTGCTGACGATGCACTCTGATTTTGACCGGGGGGGGGGGGGGGGGGGGGGGGTGGTAGGAATATCATTTTTGCCTCATTAAGGCCCTGAGATAATGAGCGCCAAACTGCAATGATTGATGTTTGGATTGGAATTAAAAGTTCGATCTTCTTTCACTTTGCATTGCAAGATTCCAGAGATTCAATGGTATTCTGGTTTGCTAATTGTTTAAGTTTTTCAAATAATACTGAAAATTTCGCATCCCAATTTAGCAAATATTAAATATTCGGATTCATTCCATGAGATCTTTTTGCTATCCGCATTCTCGTAGAGCCAATTTTTTCGTCAACAACATCCAAAAGAGCTGAAATATATATGTGCTGGTCAGTTATTTTTCTCGCTTAGCACTCGTGGAAAATCCATCGATCCTCCATCTGAATCTCTTCTCCTCCAGTTCATGTAACCAAAACGGAAATGGCTTGTTGTGCAACAGCAATCTTATAGCTCGGTGCAAACTCTTCTCGTGCTCTCGCGCATATACACACTTTCAGCCTGGAATTCCGCAAATTCTTTACTACGGACATTTCCAGTCCCTCGCAGAAGAGCCGCCAGTCTCATAAATCAAGAGGGGAATCGCAAAATCTTCTGCCGCTCTAACCTTCTTATATTCGCATATTCATAGTAGTTTATAAGCAGTTTTTTTTTTGCCATCTTTTAATAATTCCGAAGAGAATTCATTCTAACCTACACCTAAATGAAATATTGAAATTCGGCAGTAAACCGCACGTATCCCAAGTTATGAAACACGATAATCCCGATAATACCCAACTTACGTAAGCTCGTCCTGAAATTCCATTATGGCCTCTCGGGTATATAAGTCCAGAAAAAGAAAGGGGCAAAGAGAGGCGACGCGGAGAAAAAAGGAAACACAAGCGCAATTCCGGCAAAAGGTGCAGAGCGAAAGATAGAGTCCGGGCAGCTCGGTATAAATCGCGACCCGATATGCGGGCTGTCGTCGGGCTGTCGTCTGGGGTCGGTAAATCGTCGTCGCCTCCCTCTCTCTCTCTCTCTCTCTCTCTCTCGCTTGGTGTAATATAAAAGCAGTATACACTGGGAGAGGAAGCTTCCGCCGACGAGGACGATCAATCGGACGAGGGCGCGCGCACAACACCAAGGCGGCCGCGAGTCGCCGCCATGCGAGAAGGAATTGAAAATGCTCGCGGTTCGCGGACGTTTTGCAAAATTTTTGGATAAGTGAACGTCGAGCTCCACGCTCTGAGTGTGTTTGTGTTTTTCAGATGGGAGTTTGACACTTCTGAAGGGTTAAGGATGTTGAGAACTGCCGGTATACAGCGATTTGCACTTATTGAATTGAAATGGAAAATTATTCATAATAAGTTATTTTGCAGTTGTCAAAAGTACTGTTGTGGAAGAAAGAGAAAAAAGAAACGTAATGTTCTCGAGCAAGTTCAAGGAGTGCGATCGATCGCTATTATCTAAGCAGTAATTGCTATAATAAAATTAATCGTTTGTTTGATAATAATACTAATTATATATATTATATGTTTAGTAATATAATCTGCGAATAAATAATTACTCTTTCATAGTACTAATTATTTAAAATGTTACGATGAATACGTAGTTGATCCTTATTACTCGATAATGGATATGCGGAAAGTGGTTGTGAATAATAGATGAATGAGCAAAGACTGGATTTATATATTTTCCACCATTATACCGAGGAATAATAAATAGAGTACAACAATTAGGCTAATATGCGTGCGCTATGAATATTAACTAATTATTGTGTGTACCTATAATTAAGAACAATGCAAATTCCACTTCAATTATTTATTATTTATTGTTTCTTATTTTCATAATAATATAAAAATATATCTACTTATATTTTTTGTTACACAAAATGAATTAATAACTATGTCAGCTGACGTGTAAAATAAGTGACTGGTTTAACGGAATAGTTTCAACATGACAACAAAGTATAACCGAATTTGAACAATTCATTAAAAAATGTATAAATTTAATACGTGTAATTTTTCAAAAGATTGCGCAAAATCCAGTAAAAAAGCATGACATTTCAGCACCAGCCAAGTCCTATTCATCCATTCCAAGGATCTATACTTCATAAAAAAAAATTGTTGAAAAATACAAAAGAATCGAACAAAAGACAAAAGAGTCGGGTCTTCGAGTGCAGCATCCGCGCATATAGAAGCTCGAATCTCGCAAGGCAACAGCAGCCACTCGCCGCGACGAATCAATCCAATTTCGCGTATAATGCACGCTCGTTTCTAGTGTGTTGGTGCACAAACCCAGTCGTCGTTGTCGTCGTCGTCAGGCTGCAACATGCGCATGCGAACTGCCACGGCGCTGCAGCGACAGACGGCGACGGGGGGGATAGGGAGGAGGGGGAGGAAACAAACTTTTCGCCACTGCAGTAAAGGATATCTCGATGTCGGAAACTTGGCGGTGTATATAACTATCGCGCGCCATATCCGAGTCTTTCTCTCCCTCTCCCTTATTCCTCTTTCTCATCGTTCTATTTATCTCCATCAGGACGATATTGAAAAATTTGTGTCGGAGCTGTGTGCTGATGTGGTATATGGAGTATGGCTGAGCTTATGCTGGCGAGTTATGCACTTTTGAGGCCGAGATTAAGATGGTTATTCGTCCTTATCTTTAGCTTTCGCTTTCGAGAATCGGATGAGGATCGATGTGATCGTTGAATTGTTGGTGCGGAAGGGAAAAATACGAATTTTGGCTCGCGAGTCGTCTTTCACTCGACGATCTTTTGGATAATTTTGAAACATATCCGGATTCGATTTTACTTTTGAACAGGTATTCGCATTGAAAAGACTCAGTTCTCACAACTAAGAATTATAGAAATTGATTTTGAAAAACTGAGCAAATGTAAAAGTTTCATTCGTCTTTCTCGAAAAGTCTTATTCAGAAATTAGAGATTCACAAATCAACTTTTTCAATTGCTTTTTCAAATCAAAATTTAGTAACATTGGATTACGTTACAGCTGAATCTCGAACGATTTCAACATTTAACTGTTCGAACACTCAAGAAGTAATTACCAAAGTTCGAATATTCCTATCTTTTGGATCAGTTGAATATTTACAGAATCATATTTACGTTTCCTAAATGGCTACAAATCACTGTAATATACACATACGATCAATGATAGTCTAATCGACCAAGTAAACTTACACACGTTACACAAGCTTTAAATCTCTAAATTTCCAGCAGATTGTGATAGCCTCAAAAATTCACAGTTTTAGTTATCGATGGAAAGAAAACTCGTAGCAATTAAAATTTGCATTTCCGACTGGCGTGGACATATAGATTCTTCTGGTTATACGTGCATTAGTTGGAAATCCGAGGAATGGAATTTTCAGAGGCATGTGCAACACATACTGTGCAACACATGGTAATAGGCTTACAGAGGCGAGTTTTCGAAATGTATGCGCACACGCTTGAATTTTTCATGTGTGCATATAGGAAGTTTTGTAGAACGCGATACTAACGCCAGGCGCAGTGCAATCTTTTTTGTATGAAAATTGAAAGATAAAAAAGGAAAATCATGGTAGATTGTATTACTACAATATTATTTTTACTCCTACTTGTACGTCTTCTTTATATTTTCAATTTGTTTTGGAAATTGTTTGATATATCGACAGTATCACAAAGATTAAGAATCACATAAATTTCGATAAAATTAAAATTTAGTATCAGATATATTGGCTATCGTCCAGTTTTTGAGTTACTTTCTGGCAATCCGGAAAAATGTTATTGCAAAAAGCAACTGATGTCGAAGAATCGAATGTTACATTGTCAGTTATATCGATGATCACTTCGTACCTGGTGACAAATTGCATTTTAATTGGCATTTGTAATCAAAAAGTATAATCGCTAGCTAAATTGCAGCTTCAAATCAACAAAATTGCTGCTTTGACAAAATTGAGATCGTTGCAAATATAATTTTAGTTGATCACACACAAAGACAGATGTTCAGCTAATTTCGCCGATTGCAATAATCATCTTGCCACTTTATAACAGCTACCTGAAATGTTTGTTGTTCAGCTTCAAATCCATTTCCGTAATTGATATTTCGCTTCCGAAAAATTGCCTTTTCTTTTAATACAGTTATGTCGGCTTTATGAGCAAAGCAAATGCTTTTTGACGCTACTTACTTCAGCAGCATTCGAAATTGCTTTTGTATAACAAGAAAACTGTGGAAAACCTCAAAATCAGCGACTGTATATAAAACTATTAAAAAGCATACACAATAATATTACGGATATTGCATATACATATGTAATTAATATTATCCACGTATCGATAAAAATCAGTCTTTATCACCTGCTTGATCAACCAACCGCACCAATCCACTTAATTCCAAAATTTCCATCGCTAAACTACCAAAGAACATCAGCCACAACGACTGACTCACTCCGATCATCGAATCGCCTATAGAAACAAAGTTCACGAAGCGCCTCAGCGATATACAAGCTCTATAGTTCCGCGCATAAATGCACTCGCGCGCCTCCGAATCAATCTCCGAGTCTATACAGTCATGCGCTCGCCAGAGTCGAACTTGACCCCGCGAGAACGCTCGCACTGGCCGCGCCGTCCGCATAATATACATGTATATATACGCGCTTATGACACGACGCACCGCATCTGTGCAGACTCGCTCTCGCAGTCTTGAGCGTTGCGGACGATGCATTATATCGCTCTCGCTTTGCCCTTTGACTTGCCTGAGTATACATCATCTGCATCAGTGTAGTCGCACACGCACGTGCAACGGCTCGCGAGCGCGAATAATCTTGGGACGAGTATACGTATTATGTAGGTTGTGTCTTGTTAGCTGGTGGAATAATATACAAATGAATGTGTGGAGTATGCCTTTGAATGCACTTGCGGATTCTAGAATGATTCGCGCGTAATTGACGCGATGGCTATTGTTGTCGTTTGCGAGAATTTCGGTGAACTTTTTTTTTTCTTTTTTTAATTTCTTAGATTATGGATTTTGGGGCGAATTTTAAAGTCTTTGCGGATAATATGATCTATCTTATATAGGTACACGATATTTTCCCGTGTATGTAAATTAATCTCTGCAAATAAGCGCATAGCAACACAAATGTATTCAAAAAGTCATTGCGCAATCCCAGTTCATTTATGCTTCGGTCATCTGAAATTTCCGTGCATTAAATAATTCATGAAAGCTCAGATCGCGTGGGGCAGGATCGGGGAGTAAGTCGAGACCAGGAGTCAACTGAATCTTTCAAATTATTTGTTGGAACCAAATACAATGTAGCGCCTGTACATAAATTGACCAACATTATTTTTGTGCATATATGTACATAAGTAAGTCGCCATAAAAAAATATGAGCGAAGCAAACTAAAATACATCGTACATCATATCGTGCATACGTCGAAAATCAACATTTCGAAGAATGACATTGTCAAATAATAATCCGTCGAATCAGTAATCAGGTGATGTACAGGCACATGCGCACACGTACGCGAGTGAGGAGCACAAATCACTCGAACACAGGGGAAAATTCGCACACAAATTATCGGAACACCAGATATAAGTCAGCGGCGCGCGCTCATGTGTGCACGTGCACACGTACGTGTAAAAACACGCACGCGTATACTATCTCTCTGGCTGGTTGCAGCCAGCCAAATACCCATGCAGTATATGTGCACACGACGGATTACGTGCAGTGTGTGTGAGTGTGTGTATATGTGTGTGTGGGAGAGCATCTGCGGTCGGGGCCGATTAGCCTGTGGATCATCGTGCAACGGCGACGGACAATACCGCGGGGTCGCTCCCATTGTCCGGCTTTGCCGGCCGCGGCGGTAGGCTCGGAGGATGCTGACATAACCAGTTCGTTATCTCTCTCTCTCTCTCTCTCGCGGCACGTCCATCCATTTTATGGACCCGAGTCTGTGTACATATAGAGGTTGGTGTGTGTGAGAGAGAGAGAGAGAGAGAGAGAGAGAGAAAGAGAGAGAGAGAGAATGGGAGAATGCCTTCGTCCACGACGCGACGGCCAAACATTTGTGGTGTTGCCTCTGTGTATGTTTATATACGCGCATATAGTGTATGCGAGTGCGTGTGTCTCAAGTATGGTGAGTGGAGATGGATGCAAATTAAGTGACGAGTGATGCTCGTGTTACGAGCTTGATAATGATAATGAAGATGACGAGAGACGAGAGAGAGATATATGATTTAAATGTTCTCGTATATGTGAGAGCTTAAGAGCGCGAGAGCACGTTAGATAATATCTTTGCCAGTTGTCCAATTGACTTTGAGAGAGAGGAAGGATGTTAGGATACGTCTGTCTCTGACTTATGTGCACGTATATATAATTGTTCTTTTGCTTCATTTTCCCCTTTTTCTCTATCTCTATCTCTCTTATACTCGTTGTTAAGATCGTTGGATTGATCGAGGCTTGTGCTGGAATTGAAGAATTTCACTGACGTATATTAAACAATCATTATATTACGACTATTGCAGATTAAAAAAATTAATTATAACAATGCTCGGTTCTCGGAAAATAAAGGATCTTGTGATCTAATGGCGATTTTAAATTCTTTAATTTCCGGCATCTATCTTTCTTGAGATACGGATAAAACTTTCCGACAGGCATATTATACAGTTTCTCTTGTGAGATTTGGTGCAAGTAGGTAATAATTTACCGTCATCTCTATTACTCTTTTTATTATCAAATCGGTGGTGATAAATCATCAAAAGTAACTTGTTAAAAATATTACAGGTCATTTAGACAAAGTCACATATTTTTGTACGGTAATCCAACTTATTTGAAAAATAGCACTTCAGCAGCTACAAATTTAGCGATTCAATCGAATTTACCTGAGCACCGAAGCTTTAAAAATATTATTCAGCGCATAGGATAAAGTACAAGCGATTGATCATCCAAAAGAGGCACGTGATACACGAGACTACTATAGAGGCGGTAAATATTAGCTTTTAGCCGAAATTGACCCACTTTACGCAGTTTACACTTTTTAAAAACTTTAATAAAGACTTGCTTTAAAAAAAAAATTAGTGACCGAGTGGATACACTTAGGCATGCATCCGGCTGCGTCATCGTTAAAATATTCTATGACGCCAGCCCAATAAACCTATATATATTGAAATCGTCAAAGCGACGAATAGTGTCACACTGACTCGACCTATAACTTTTCCTTGATGATTTTCTGCGAATTGAAATGCGAAATAATTGTGTTTCTCTTTGAACTCTTTTGAATGCGAAGATGAGAAAAATCCAATCGAGATAAATGTTTGAAACGAACTGTTTTTGCGAAGAAACAATGTAAATCCTTTCATTCAAGACAAAAACTATTACCATTTACTCTAATACGAACGCGAACAGAACAGGTATCATTTGCCACCATAGACATTTGCAGATAAATAAAAAGCACTTGACAACGCAAAAGGGCACACATCACGCGGAAAAAGTTCACAGGGGTGCAGAAAAAAAGAAATAGCAAGGTCAGCCGATCAGTCGGCGGAATTCAAAAATACACGAATATAAGACGCGGCATCGGGGCTCGCGTTGTGTGGTGCACTTGTTATAACGTACATGTAACGCCCACTCGTTCGACTCGGGTCACGGCCACTCTCTTCTCTCTCTCTCTCTTTCGCTCACGTGCCATATCGTCACAGGGGGTCGAGAAAAGACACGGACGATCGACAGACCGTTAAGCGCGTGGACACGCGGAGATGCGCCGATTAATTGATTAATCATCGCTGTTGGATGTGCGAGTCAAGAGGTGGATCGTGTTGCTTGCACACACGTTATCTTTTTGTTGCGCCAATGTTGTTCATGATCGACAATGAGACTTGGTGTGGTATTGTTGCGATGGCTACAGTATTTTCACCAAGATTGGATAATAGTGTGAATTCGTATATGTAAAAATGATTGAATATTTGTTGAAAATAATATTTTAATACCAGAAAAGCTCGCATACTAAAGTTTTACCATATCTTAACGTTTTACTAGAATATTACAAAAAATTTACAAATTTTGATCGATATTAGAAGGTTTCATAAGTAAACACGAAATGCTAATGAATGATTTAAAAACGAAGTTATTCCAACCGCGAAAGATTAAAACTTTAGTATATGCACTCATAATGAAAGTATCTGCCGTTCATAATAAGTGGAGTTTATACATATCAAACGCGGCTGCGTAAATCTAAAGTTGACTTTAACTGCGAAATGCAGGGCGCGAGTGTATATATTCAGAGTGTGTATACATCCGAGTTTATTGTCATCGTGAAATTTGCATTTAAAGGCGGCTAATAATAACAAATTTAATTGGACGATCTTCGATTATTAGACACGGCGTGTACCCGGGAAAATTGCTTATCGTCATTACGGCCACGCGGTGAATTTTAACAATCGCGTTTATAGATTCATTTTTGCCCGAGAATACAACACTTGGTTACGAAAGTATTTCGCGCGCGACGAACAAAAAGCGTTGATTAAAATTAAAATGACAAATGAGCAACGTCGAGTTCATTGAATACTCCATTATACTTATTTCCAATTAAAATTTTAATGGCAGCCAAGTATGGTATTTGTCATTTTCATAATCTCTGCGCAATAAAGCTGTAATTATTTGATTCTAGTGTGAGATAAGCTTGTGATTCACAACGGAACGAAAGAGGTTTTTTACTTAATTAAGTGAATTACTTAATTCTGAATTTAAGGTTTTCTCATACTTTCGTAATCGCTATTTTTACACATAGAACAAAATTGTAAATTCTGATTAGCAGTTATGATGAACATTTGCATTTCTGTAAGTAAACTTCAAAACTGTGTTGCAGCTTTAGTTCATAAGATGAATACAAAGTAGAACTTTTAATTAATGATCACTCAAATGACTAGCACGAGAAGTACGAGGAAGAGTTGCGGCAATAGAAACTAAGAGAAAGACTAATTACAATTTTAAGGTCTTCTATATCCATCGATTGATATGCACCGGATCAATCTGTCGGCCGCCGGCATAGCGCATAAAATCTATTAATAAACGCGCACGAGCACCTAGACACACATACACACACACACACACACACACTGAAAAGCCAATACGTATGGAATGTAACCTTTCGATTAATCCATTACGGCATTACCCCCGCGGGGTTATTTTAAACTTTTCACCCGCGAAAGATAACACGCGCGCTTTGCCGGGGTGTGCAGAAAAAAAATGAAAAAGGTGAAATTGGGCGATGGGTGGAGTGGAAATTCGACTACTTCGTTTTAATTTCACCGCTCATTCTAATATACAGGCTTGATTTACTTCGACTTCTGGTAAGAACACGCTTTCGAATTGCTCAGAACATGAAAAATGTAAAGATTGAAATTTATAGGGGTTGATATAATGATCGATGGGAGTTTCATTTTTAATATCGGCAGCAGATATTTTTCCATTTCTTATACAAGAATGCTGTGAATCTCGTTTATTGAACTGTGCAATGCGGCATTACTTGATTCGCCTCGTTCATAATATTATGGATATATTTATTAAATTATTACGTTTTTAAAATTTATAATTTTTATTTATATGTAGAATTTCGTACCTGATGCTGGACGTACACCGTCAAACAGTAATCTACAGATATCTACTTACATAATATCATTTTTTGAAAACTAAATCATTGAGGAATATCAAATTTCGTTTTCAGCAACGCTTCAACAAGCTAATACTTTTTAAATTCTTTAGCCAATATAATAAAGTTCTATTCGACCGAAATGTTTTTTAATTCGTCCTAACCTCGTCAAATTTGCTAACGTTCTTGAAGAACCGAACGAACTAGCATACCGTCGCCTACGCAAAGACTTTAACAATCAATCGACTAAGTGAAAATCAGTGGTAAGTAGAGAGACGTCCACTGCAGTCGCCCATCATCTCCGTAAAAAGCGCTTCATTCCAAGAAACAAAGACGCTCTTTCGCTTTTCTCGACTTCCTGCTGCTGCATATGTACGCGAATGCAAAAAGAAAAAAACGTCGATTTGTCATTGGAGTATTAAAATTGTGCGCCCAGTTAACATTCTATCTCGACACACATATACTGTACACCAGGGCGAGTGCGGAATTCGCGCTCATACGAGCTTTTGACACTGGAACAATATTTACCGAAGGGACGGAATTAATTTCCCGTCGATTCTCGTTTCGCTTCGGATACATCCATATAGGCGTGTATCGTACCCCCCATCCCTGATCCACCTCGCGCATTAACTGGGACTTTTGTGATTGTACGCACGATGTTGTACGTGTATATGGTGGGATGTATATATAAGCATACGTCCGCGGAATAATTGATCCTAATTTTGTAGGGACGAAAAATAATTGAGCTACCGCGTATATATGGACTGAATCTCGATTATTATCAACTTCGGCGAATTTATAATGGAAAGCTGGGTAGGAAGCTCTGCTGCTGGGATTTTCCATTTTCATCGGAAAATACGTATATAATGCATTGTGTAGGCGTGCGATACTGTGATTTTTATTGTTCTGGCCGGGAGCCGTGATTAAGCCTAATGCGTTTTCGGAATTCATCGAGGAAATATACAGCGGCGTTTTTAATCGATTTATGAACTCCGAATTGACCCGTGATTAAGTTGGTTTATTCTGTCTGCCCAGTCGCTACAGATAATTGCATTTATGTAAATCAATTTTGCAATCATATTTGAAAAGGTGTTTCCGTAGGCATGGAGATTATTAAATGCGTTTTTAAGCTTTGCAAAAATTGAAAGTCAGCTTAATTTGTAAAATTTTGTGCAATGCGAAAGGTTAATAATTAAGCTGATATAATAATATTGATCAATATTATATGTGATATAATTTTAATTATAGTAATATTCTGAGGAAAGAATAACATTTATGTTTTTATTTTGCAAATGCACAAACATCAGCGAAAATTTACTGAATGCCAGATTTTATACAACAAATTTTCGCATGACTAGAGAGCAATGGAATTTTATAAATTCTTCAATTTTTTTGCCAGGTCTGGTCCAATTCCTTTTCGCAACTGCCATTCGTGACAAAAAAAAAGTGATGCTAAAAGAATTGAAAGTGAATTCAGCAAAAATGAAAAGCAAACTCGAATTTCGATCGAACATCAAATCCGTTTAACTTTCAAATAAATCGTCAAAATTTTCTACATCCACTTCTCCATCCAAACTCTCGGAAACTCTTCCTTCCGCGCACTAACAATACGTCAAAAGAACGCAACTTCAACCCCACCAAAATCAATTGAAATAAAAATCGATTATTCAGAAAGAAGCCATCTTCCGCACTCAAAAATTATTCCAACGACCATTCGCCAAATCAGATTCGGCAAAAGAGGATCCCGAACTCGCCTGCGAAAAGGCGAATCCACAAGTGATCGTCCAGCGCACACACACGCGAGAAGTCCCGTTTACGCGCAGTGCGCGCATATATAAAAGTCGCGCTCCACAAGAGCTGATAACGCGGCCGGCTTTTTTGCGATGGAAAGGCCGCTAGCCGTAAAAACGCCTCAAATGCGGATATCTCCATCTTGCCTGCTCTTGCCAATTTTTCCTCCTAATGCTTCTTTTTCGCAGCGGCCGAAAAAAAATATGATATCCGACCTCAAACTCGTTGCGGCTTTCCTGCGCGCGCTCCCACACACACGCACAGACATACAAAACGCTCGCTTTGTGACAAAGCTTGGGTAGCCGTCCGTGTTTGGTCTTGTACACCTAGACAAGCGTACGTATACATGTGCAACGATTGTACAGGAAAGGTTTTACGTACTTTTTAACACGACTTGTATTTTTGTACATATTTCTTTTTCAGTAAATCGATTACATACGTAAAATATCATTCAACTGTTATAATGATATTTTTATGTATTTTACTACGTATAAAATGTACTTACATAACGCAAGATACTAATAAAATATATTTCTTTAACGCAAGATACTTTGTTCAAAAACTATACGAACTTATTTTTTCAAATTATAAATCTATTGGCATGCGATCATATAAATATAAAGAAGATCATTCGCAACTTAACTGTTACACATCAGTTTAACTTGTAAATTATGAATTTCTATTCGGTTATTTCGAATAATGCAGAAGAACACATTTCAAATAGAAAAATGCTTAACTGGAGAATTGTAATAAACAATACTTTCCAGAGCCTAGAAACACAAATCTGTCAACATATTTACCGCGTGCACAGTAAGTAAGACCAGAAACAGTTATCTCGGAAATGGTAGTTAAATTATTGTAACTGTAAAAAGATTATTATAATATCGAACTAGTCATTCGTACACGAGTTATTTATTTTTCTTGCCCGTCACCACTAATGCAATTAGTTGGGCAGAACGTTAAAACGATACGAGAGATATCGAAATCTTTTGTGTGGTAATTGCAGATTATGGGTTGAGAAACGTTTTTCTTTTTCAAAATCATTGTCACGTGTTCATTGTAAGTCTTTTGAAATTTTAATCACTGCTGTAGAAGATATACAGAATTAAACAGAGATTATAATACAAAAATATATCCTGACAATGCGTAATAATCTTGAAAAGTGTGACGTTACAAAGAAACTTTGCGAGAGTAATGTTTTACTTATCTACAGTTAAAAAAAGCTTAAAACTGTCGGCTTACAGTAGACAAGTATTTCAGCGGTTCTTGTCGATAATAGAAACGGAGAGAAATCGAAACGCTTTGTTGTTGTTTAGGTCGCTAATTGTAATGAGAATAACGTTTCTCTTTTAAGTATTCTACTTATTTTGCATTGGCATAAAAAGATTCATTGTACATTTCTTACAGTTACAATTACACACACTTTTTTTCCTTTGGTAAATAAGTTAATTTTAGCTAGGTGTATTAATGTTGCCTATTTCATAAATTTTCATCCCACGCGCATCAAAATTATAATATATTCATCGGTCTAGAGTAAATTTCAGAGTAGCGTATAAATTATTCTTCGAAACATTCAAAATATACGGAATAAATTGATGGTTAAACTGAAAATTCGGTGGCAACGTCAATTCATTTTAATTACGCATGAATATTTTACCATCTTGCACTATCAAATTAATAAATTAAACTGGGACAAATAAATAACCATAAATTCTAATTTAAATTAATAAATACTGTCTATGTTTTACTTTTGATAAATTTTAATTTAAATACACCGTCAAATGTCGTTTACCTTCAAATACCATTAATATTTTTCAATTTTTTAATCTTTTAAAATCTACGCAATTTTATTATGATCTCTAAAATAATTTGAAAATTTTATCTTCCTGAAAAAATACTTAAAAATATACCTGTGAGGAGAAAACATACATGATATAAAAAATAATATTTTACATTCAGTTTTTTATAAACTTTTTACCGATTACAGCGATCAAATCTTTTTATATACATAATATTTGTGAAATGTGTATCTATGTGTACATATGTGTGTATCAATGTTTGTGTATGTCAATGATTAATCCAATTATCGCTCATTGTTTTGATTCGTTCTATGAGCTTCTATATCTGTATATCAGTTTTGCTTAGGCATTTAAATTATAACTATGTCTTAATAGCTTTTGTCAAAACTGTCAAGACTTTAATTTAAGTTTTTTAATCATTCTATGATCATAATATTTGATTCTTTAAATCAATGTAGCAGAAATAGAACATTTTAGAATGTTCTGTTTTATTAAATCAATATGATATTTGTATTGATCATTTATTTGGAATTTTCTATTTTAATAAAGTTAAGAATAGAACTTTATAGAAAGTTTTTTAAATGATTTTATTTTACAAATGAATAAATTATGAATTAGTTTTATAAAGTTATTAATTAAAGTCAAATTTAAGTTAGAATTGAATTTATTAAAGTAATGAATTAGTTTATTAAAGAATAGAACTTTATATAGAAAGTTCTTTAAATAAGTAATAGTGATTTGATTTTATAAATAAATAAATTATGCATTAATCAGTGACGTTACAAGTACTTGAATGATCGTAACCTACAATTCGGAAGCGTTCATAAGAACCACATGGCACTATATATACGCCCACTAAGGAACAACATAAGATGACACCTATATAGAACCGAAGGCAAGAATCCTTAAAAAAAAAAGAGCCAACGCTCAATAAAGTCAAGTTCCACTCGACTTCCGTACAAACATCTCGGAGGGAAAAAAACACATCGATAAATCACAGGTGTGCTGCTTTAATTAAAAAAAAAAAGGAGAGCACGTATATAGGAGAAGAAGGAACGCGAGCGAAAAAAGAGGAAGACGAAAGTTTGTTTACGAAGAAAGACTCTCGGCTCTCGGGGCTAAAGCTTGAGAGACGCAACGCGGGGCCAAAGCAGCCGCCGTATACATATATATATATATATATACGCATATAGCGAGAGATGCACTTGATGTTTTGCGCGCAAGAGAGAAAATCTCTCAGCGCGGCTCGTGTCTTTTTCGCGGCGCGCCCTCAAAAACAATGTTTTATTCATGGCCGACTAAATCACCGGCGCATTAGAATTGAAATATTTCTCTACCCGTGTTCGCGCGTAAACGCGTGTGTGTGTTTGTGTGTGTGTTTGAAGATAGGCGGAGAGTTTTGCAAGTTTTCAACGTTTAACGAGGTCGCGATGTGTGTTGGGAGGCGATTCGGTAGGTTTGCGCGCGGCTAGGCGTCATTAACGGATCGTTAGATGCCAGCTTGCGAATATTTCGCGTGGAGGGGGGAGGTGGGAGGGAGGGAGCGAGAGAACCGATGATCCGCGAGACGAGACTCAATGATGTGCCTATAGCCGTTAATGACGGCTAACCCCCCCTGCGGTGTCATGCAGTTTCGTTGAAGGCACAGTTTTGAGTAATGGCCGCGCGACGCGAGGATAGTCTAGTTCGGATGGCCTTTCGGATTAGTCTCCGCTGATGCTTTCGCTGTGAAACGTGTATTCTGCTGTGGTGCAATAATTTTAGGGTTTTGTTTTTTGGTCGAAAGCGATAATTTTTTTTTACTCAATTATGTAGTGGACTATCACGTTGAGTATAAATTTCATATTCATAACGATGATGACATCAGTTAGCTGTTTGGATATTTTGAAAAAGTAAGGGGAACGAATAACGATTACGTTTATTAGCAGAGTGAATAAACAGACTCCTAAAGTCGATTCGCATTAAAGTTCCTTTTTCCTAACAAACCTCGCTCTCGGCTCACGAAAACTTCAGTTAACGAATAGAGGCCAAATATCATGGCGATCAATTTTACGAGGGTCTTGAGTAGATGCAGTTGGCCGAAATGAATAAGTAAAAAAAATGCGAAAGAGAGAGAGAGAGAGAGAGAGAGAGAGAGAGAGATGTGGCCAAGAAGCGCAGGCGAATACGAGCATATATCCTCGAGTAGTCCGCGCTCGAGAGAGCGATTACACGGCCGATCGGTCTCGGACTAATGAAATATTCGGATCGGCTCTTCGTCGGCGGCTATACTCTCGGCCATGGCCTGTCCGCAACTTTTAATTTATACGGTGTTTCTCTCTGTGTCCGTGTCTGTGTGTGCATACATTAGCAGCGATGCTCCGGAGATATACAAGCGAGGATTAAAGTGCGACTGCAGCTTTGTCCGTGGAACGATTTCGTGCGAGATATGCATTGTTGATTGCTTGGGGGCAAATGTTTGTTTTCGTGGGGATGAGTGATCAAGTTGTTTGTTGGTCAGTTGCGTAGGTATATTTGGATTTCTAAGCTAGGAGGTGTATTAACATTAAGCGTTAGCTACAGTTGAGAGAAAGCACTGTTTTGGAGTTTGGAGAATATATAGTTTTGGCTAACGACTACACTTAGATTTAGCGAAACGTTTGAGAGGATACTCGAAAGTAGTGCGATTTCTATTGTAAAGGAACAGTGTGTGTTTTACAGGTAATTCTGGTATGACAAGTTGCTTGAATAAAAAACGAAGGATATGCTAGTTTAATAACGTATTCTATTATACTCGACAATTAAGCTTCTATTGCTAACAAATACCTTAATAGTTGATACATGGAGAGAAATATTCTAGTGTAATGTTAGCAGATAAAAAGCAAAATATGTCACAACTTTTCTCGCGAAATTTTAGCAGACCAATAAAGTAATTTTTGCATACTCTTAATAAGAACGAGATTATCTAATAAATGTTGTTATATGTTTCACTAACTTTTACTAAAAATTATTTGGAGTTTGCTTGAACTGCAATCGTGCAGTGAATTAAAATATATCATAATGAAAGTTATTCAGGCTATTATCCATTATTCTGATGCATAATAATAATATCGATTGATGATTTAATTTCTGAAGGAAGATCATGTTTTCTACACTTTATAATGTATTGTATTAGGTAGCAAATGAAGATGAGTCGAAGTATTTCGTTATATATCTTTAGAATGTTCTTGGTATATCTCCCACCTTTCATTTCAGTAATAGCTGGAGTTCGATCTTGACCGTTTGGACTAACAAATTTCTTATTTAATTCGTTATTATTATTATTTATATTATTCCGTTTTAGATATATATGCATGTTTCTTATATATAAAAAAAACAGATACAACATTTTTTAATCCAGTTTTAGAATTTAATAAAAAATTATTGTATTTTCTCGTAAACTCTAGAAAATGTGCAATCTGTAACCAAATTAATATAGTTTTACTTGAAGTTTCCTCTTTGTGCAATAACATTTTGTGTAGACCGGAACTTCCTAAAATACTAGCTTTATGACACTATAATGCTATCGATACTGCCATTTTAGCGCTATATTGCGCAGCCCTCACCATCGCACCGATAGCTTATCTCGAACTGTATTGACTTGCAGAGTGAATGATGGCTTTCGCACAATCCTAAACTAACTGAATCCGACGTACTATAAATATTTACTTAGTGTATTTCAATCAGCAATTATGCACTGTTAAGTAGCGAATCCACACTGATTCGCAGCGAATCTCACAGAATCAAATTAAAAGTGTATTAACGTAGCTAAAAATACCTTTGTTTATAGCATGTCTTTTACCAACTCCAAAGCAGTATTAACAGTACCCTCAAATAAATATTATTTCATCTGCCATAACGTAAAAGTACCAAAACTCAATTCATTCATCACCAGTGGGAATCGCAATAGCGCAAAAGTAAATCGCATAAATCGTTTCGTGCTAAGAAAAGTTCAGCATATATCGACCAAAACTTTTCCTGCAAAACTCGAGACCCGTGCAACAACGCGGCGAGGAAAGCTCTCCGTACATTGTCTTACCCCCCCAAGCCACACGCGCTAGCGAATATGCTTTATAGATGGCAGTATAGTTCAGACTCTACTGAAGATGTATAAGATGCAGTTCGGGTGCGGTAGTTGCGCTGCATATGTATACAGACAAGGCAAGGCTTGCCGTCCACGTTGGGGGATTAGCTTCGGCGCGCCGACGATCGGCGAAGGTCTCTCGGGGATCAAGCGAAATTTCGATTTCGACCTCGCGTATGTTGTGTGTGTGTGTGTGTGGGTGGTATATACACGTATTATATATAGACATCGTTGGCAGCTGTAATGTCACGGTCAGAGGCGAAAATTTCGAAGGAGTCTCTGCTGGTGGCTGGTGGGTTTTTTGTTTAGTCCTTTTTCTTTGTCGGGGAGATTGGAAAACGTTAGAGAGCGATCGATGTAATTTCTGACTGTTATGTTGTTGTTTGCGAGCGGTCGATCCGCTTGCCTGCTGGAAAATGAGGCTTGTCTATATGTGTGTATAGACGATATATGACGTTTTTACGATTGGTTTGTACATTTTTTAAAGGTCTGATATTTCCCGTACTGTACAGCTTATACCGACACGTTGTGTACGCCGCTTTGACTGGAGAAATCGTGACTGTGCTTTATGCTGATTTTTTGCAAACAGCTTCGGTTCGTCGTTTGATTTAAATTTGATTTGAGTTATAAAAATGAATCAGAGGGAAACGAATGAGAAATAAAATCGTAAATTGAGGGTATGACCGCTCGAGTACTACACGCGCGACAAACATTGAATTTATATAACCTTTAATCGGGAAGGATAAATATTTATTAGTTTTAAATTAAACAAATATCGATAGATTGAAACGAACAACTTTTTTTTTCAGGATATTGGAAAGAAAATCTATTTAAATTCAGCAATTCTATACGGGCTTGCGTCTTTTTGTTATTTGATATGTATTCATCTAATAATATTGAAGAGTCAAATAACCGGGCGTCTAAAAAACAATCGCTCCACTAAAATAATCTATAGAATTAAAAATCTCCTAATACAAATTCCCCCAAATCGCAGCGATCCACAAGTCTTGAAAGCTTTACTGAAACAAATCGCTCCATCATTGCATACGTTATATATGCGTGTCGATCGCAGCGATCGACCAGTCTAATCGTTCTCCTGCAATTCAGCTTGATGCACAGACACACACATACACAGAGAAAGAGAGAGAGAGAGAGACGCAAGGCAACGCACGCACGTGCGTATTATCGGCCTCGAACTTACTGCGGATCATTAAAGCCCTCGTTCGTTCATTGTAGACGTTTCGCTGAGCCGATTGATGGATTCGCGAGCGGCGGTGAAGTCGCGATTAGAGAGGAGCTTGCGGACTACACTCTCTGTGTGTATATATGCTGCTGTTATGTATATACCGAACTAGGACGATCGTTTTCACCTATCGATGACACCGAACTTTTCGTTATACATATATACTCCTGTATATACTGCGGTTTTCGATTAAGGCGTACTTTAGTATTGTAAATAAATAATAACAATAAGTTGATAAGCTTTCTATTTCTGTACGTTGTATTGATCTTTTTTAATTCTCCAATAAAAGTTTTATCTTCGAACTAACCGTTATGCCATTTCTCAAAACAAAAGACGAACGCTACGTAACAAAAATCTATTATCTATAACGAGAAGCGCGCAATAAGGCAAATCGTCGTTACCGTTACGCATTTGCCTCTCTCGACATTTTCCGCGACACTCCTAACCCCCCAATAATCGTAATTCAACGGTTTCAATGCCGCGCCCGCGAGACGCGCAAAGTGCGCTCCCAACATTATATTGAAAGCCAGCGGCGTCGTTAAAGCACCGTTAAACCGGCTCTACCCATGTCCATTGTGTGTTATTCTTTTTCCTTTTTTCCTCTCAATAACAATTAAAACGCCGCGGTGAGTTATGATCGTCACCTGCAATTTGTGCCATTTACGCTCAATCACGCTAACGATTCCAATGCACCAACCGTATATCATTACGCGTACACGCGAATTTTCTCCCCATCTTTGCGCCACGCCACAAATGTTACTTTGATTTCTGCGCATAAGGAGAAAGAGCCAGCCGACACGTTTTCCCCGCGATGATCAAAGCGTTTTCAGCAGGCAAAAGCGCGACGAACGTACGCTACGGCGCACATAAAAGCGATACGCACTCCAAGGCGAACGCAGCATTTCGCGGCACGTATATATAATACTGCGACACAGAAAAGTGTATACAGAGAAGCGCAATAAAATCTCGCGCTCGATGCGTGTGACCATTTGCCTTCGGCCGCTAGCTACGCGTATTTAAACGCGAAACAATTATATCAACGATATATATTGGCTATAAGTGCAAGGACGTCGCGCGGAGTTGACGAAAAATCTCCGGCGTCTCGCGCGCTGATGTGTTTCTTTTTTTCTCGAGTTACGGCCGCGCAAGAATGCAGCAGCGAATAAGGAAATATTAGCTTGCGCACCGCGAGTAGCTTGCACATCTTATATCCTATACACTCCTATTCTTTTTTCCTTACGACGTCAGCTGGACGATGATACAAATGGGATCTAGTTGAGATGCTTTATATGCAAAGTGTCGCGTTTAATGTCGTTTCAAAAGTATGTTAAACGTCTCGCGTATATACACGTCGTGTTTCTCCGCTTTTCGCTGATTGATAGAATTCGCTATTCAAAAATCCAAGCTTTACGCGCGCTGCAACTGCGCGACCGTTCGTTACTGGGAATAAACTAACAAGCGTTGAAACGTGCGTGAATTCCAATCTCCGAACAGTGGAAACTTGGAATAATCTCTGTATTTATCCATAAATACTCGTTATCTAGATTTAGCGCGGTCGCGATGCACGAACATGCTTAAACAGTGGAAAAACCGGGCACTCCATAGCCGCGTTTCCAATGAAACATTATGCACCCATCAGCGCATTATAAATACGCAAAAATAACAACTATAGGTAACGGTATAAATCCAAAAAACTCGAATGAATCCGCCAGTATTCAGACTGAATTTACGACTTACATTATTTCGTTACTTAAACCAAAATTCATTTGTTCGCGCTGTAAATTCTTTTTTCATTGCTTTTTTGTGATTAATCGACGCAATATGGAGAGTCGCAGTCGAAACGTCGTTTGCGCTAGCGTGTAATATGCTTAATGAAATACTAAATTCCGAACTGGATAAGGATATATGAATTCAAAATCATCGGGAAATGCGGTACGCTCCAAAGTGTGCGCGATTTTATGAATTATTTGAATCGGTAGCGAAAGTTGATCTATTGCGCAATCGTATTGCGTTACTTTAAGACTGACGGTGTATACGGATGCGAGTCCTTCGATATGAATGCAAGATCGATTATTTTACAGTATCATAGAGCTTGTTTAGTTATTTAGAGCGAAATAAATTGCTGCTTCGAGTGAATGAACAGTTACCATTGTTTTGGTTTCCCAGGCTCCAAGGAACAATGTAAATAGTGTCTAACAAATTTCACCAACGGAAAATTCTTAGCCTTGCTGAACGAGATCTCTCAAAATCCGTAAAAACAAATTAAAAAAAAAAGAAAATTACAAGGATGTGAGTGTTTGTATTGATTCTAAAACTAACAGACTCGCCGCAGTATCTGTCCTCTCAGCAAGAGCGACCGTTAAAAAATCATCCGCAATTTTTATGCTTCCACGCCGCGCCACAACCTTGTACAGAACAGCGCGCGCGCGAGTATTTAATTAAAATTTGAAAGCTCCTCGCGTGCAGTGTGTGCCTCATGATTCTTGAACTCCATTCGCAAGGTCGCGTCGTTAAACGCGCCATATACGAGAAATGTCAACATTGCGAGCGATGCTTTTCTAAAAAAACCACTTCGCAAACCGCATGATTTATGCGCCTAATTAACGTGCCTCCTTTAAAAGTCTTATATATCCTACGACCGAAAATTTCAAAGTCGCGGAAAGTGTATTCTAATTATTCGGTTGATCTTGAAGGAGTTCGCATTAAATTTGTCGTGATATTGAATCCGAGAGATTTATAAGCTTGTTGACAACGCGAAAAGGAGGCAGTTCCGAGACGGCGAAAGAAGAAGCCGCGACGTGATTAACGAGTGGATCGTTTAAAAGGCCTTTCGCCGAATCGCACGTATCAATTTGCAATATACACAAAAAGCCTCAATGACTGCGAGTAATGTAGAATGGCGAGGAAAGGAGGTAAGTTGAGCCACACGTAGCTTCTAATACGATCGTAAAACCGTGTTTAAAGCTGCCGAAATGCCGCAGGACCATTAACTCGTGTCGAAGACGCAGGAGTCTTCGTGGAGGCGAGAATAGAAGCGAGATAAGAGCGAGACGTTATCCCACGGCTTTTTGCGGGCGTTCGACTGAATTGAAAAGCGGGAAGATATTTTTTGTTCTCGTCAAATTTTTACTGCCGAACTGATATGCAAAAACAAATTCTGCTTCATCGCTGAGTAATCAAAGTGACGCGATGGAAATATACGGATCACAAGATTGTATAAACGTATGTTACTATTAATTCTTTCTATAGAGGAATTTTTGTTACCGCGAAAAGAAAATTAGGAAATAATATTATAACTGGATATTTTGAACGTCGCGCAGCCAATATACATAAAGCCTACTTGTCACACAAATTTTATTATTTTGAAAAAATAATCTGTTCGTTTACGGCTGGAAACTGCGTATATGTACACGCACACAATGGGTGTGCCAGAAATGCGCACTGTAGCGAAACCATCGTAAAATCGGATCCACTTAAGACTCTTGCTGAGCACTTGTACACGCACACAAAATTGCAGTGGGTAGGATATACGTATATATGTGGGTGTGTGTGTATGACATCGAAAATTTCCGCAGCCGCTAACTTAATATCTTAGCTCAGCGCGATTCGGTCACGTATTTCGGCCCTTATAACCTTTCGCCTGGGTTACGAGGATGTTAGGATGTTATTTTCTACTTACGACGACGACAGTGTTACTTTATTGGTTAATTTTGACTTGGGAGATGAACGAATTGGCCAGTTTTATGGAAGAATTCAATTTTGACGATTCTTTCAAGTTGAGTCTGCAATTGTGAGAGAATGTTCTGAGCTCTAGTAATAAATTTCAAACTTTGTATAGTAAATTGAAAATAAGATAACTGCAGTGTGCAGGTGGCTACTTTTTACTCATCTATTAAAATTTATATTTTTCCGTTTTTAAATATGTGATGTAAATTTGATGAAACTGAATTTCCATGTGCACAATTTATTATCAGAAAAGTGTTCCGCGTCAGAAACTGAAGTCTTCGAACATTTCACGCATTGCTAACATCATGTAATACAAAGTAAATATTTTCTGCTGAAAGTAGTTCAAAGAAATGAAGTTTAACCTACATAATTTCTGTTTAACTTTTAAACTAAAAAAGGACGCGTAAAGGCATTCCGAATTTTATGGGAAGAAATTAATTGATTCGTTGTAGGAAAAAAAAAGAACTGTCCTTCATTTTAAGTGGATAAAGGAAAAAAAATATACATGTTCCATTAAATTTACGACTCTAATAACATTTAATGCTCTCAAATTTGTTTATGGCACAATGTGGAAAAAAAGACCAGAAACGACAGAAGAGAGAATTTCCAATGTACATAAATCCGGTATCGGCAGAGTCCGAATAATTGAGAATTTGAAATTTGTATTAAAATTCTATTGTGATGACTTCAGTGGATTTCGTAACTGCGGTCGAGCATCCGCTATTTTGATCGAAGGTAGACGAAGCATAAATTCATTCCTACGACTATGAAAACTGAACTTTGTATTGCCGACGACGACAATTTCAACAAAGTCGCAAACGCATTAATATCACGACGCACCTAAATCTGGCATTGACATCCCTTAGGCGGAGGGACAATCCCATCAAAATCTCGCGTCACAGCAATTCAGACATTGGTCATAACCGGTTAGAAGCCGGTATATAGCCATCACATAACAAATCGTCCGACGGTGCGCACGATAATTTTTTTTTGCTTCAGCGTCAGATGGTCGGGGATCGGAAACCCCGTATACGCGCGTGGCTCTCGACAAGCTATATAGACCAAATTGACCAGCGTACGCGCGCGAGAGAGAGAGACAGAAGCCGGTAGTAACGCGAAGGCCTTGCGCGCGCCCTGCCATTAAACAGTTTGCAAATTTAAACAGCGGCTTATGTGCCCGTCCACCCAATCGTGAATCGCGTTACGCAATTGCGAACCTCGGGAATATAACACTGTATGTGTGTGTGTGGGTTAGGATGGATATGTATATAGGAGTGGATTGATATAGCGCGACGGGAGAGATGCACTCCGATTGGAGATCTTGATCGATGCTTGGATGCCGAGATTGGACTCTATATAACCATGCCTTCGGAGATGATTCTCTTTTCTAAAGCGACCGCGGTTACACTTTGTGCCAATGAACGAGTCTTTGTACATAGTGATGTAAGATTTTGGTAAGGGTGATTGGGTTCATTTACGACATTGATTCTGTTGGACGAGCGTAGTTGAACAAGTTGCAGATCATATATTATGACTATAAAGAATTTATGATGATTTCCGACAATTGACATATCGACAGTGTTAGCAACTTCAATTTACAGATATCAATAATAAAATCTATGCCACAATAATCTGCCAATTATGTAAAACTGTTAGCAATTCGAGCGATCGGCCATTTCAACCAGTTTTAAGCTGCTTAGACTAGTAAATGACATCGATATGAAATTCCATTATCACTACTCTACATTGCCATGACTGAAGTTTAAATATGCAATTGTATTTCGAGTTCTTTAAATACATATCCATTTTATTAATGGAGTATATTTACATGTCAGATCGGTTGATATCCATAAAAGCTCATCATGTATAAACTATTACGTTCTATTTGTATCTAATATGGACTAACCAAACGCGTCTTTTGAAGCGTGAAAAAACGTTCGCGCTTTCCTGAAACATATCAAACCTGACATTCTTACTAAGTCCAACATTAATTTATGCAAGGCCCTAAGAGGTAAGCATATAACTTATACAGACTAGTGAGATGGCATCATTGCCCTACAGCAGCGCGTAAAGTTAAAAAAACAAATCAAAAAGCCAAGACGAATATTCGCCCGGCATGAATAGCATAGTATATAGCAGAGCTTCGACGTCGAGCGAATTAACTCTAATTAAACACGCGCGAGCTCGGGCTCTCGGAAAATCGCCGCAGCACCGCATGCATTCTGATTGAGCAGTTCTCGTGGCAAATCCCATCGGAGCTTTCGCCGCGGTGTATATATATATATATATGTGCAGCATACGAGCGATTCCATGACAACCTCGACCAAGTGTCTAACATTTTAGCACGATCCTTGCTTCTATGTATCCGAAGTTGAAAGTCTTGGGGACGAGGAATAGTTTTATGGGCCAAATAATGCGGCTGTTCAGCTTTTCCTCATTCTTTCCAAGGTTCTGTTCTCGTTCCCTTTATGGAGAACGAGTTTATAGGCAAATTTTTTGCTGCTCAATGGACATGAAATATTATACCAGTAATGCATAAAACAAGGGAATGTGTTCCAAATTTTGAATATCATTTACATGTACTCTATCCATTTTTTATGATATGAATTACATTATGATAGTATTCAATTCATTCCCTGCTCACGCGCTACAGAAACTTCCATGTAGAGTACGACCTATGTGCAGAGCCAATGAGATGGCCGGGCAGATATGACGGCTCGTATACGTTTTATTATTTCGGAGGCGATAGCGCGCGTTACATTTTTGATCGAGAACGAGAGAGAGTGAAATGGACGGCGAGGAAAATTGGACGCTTAATTTAGCTCTCGCGCGCGTGCTTCTTTTATTTTTGGCGGGAACTTCAATTTAAATGTATTTCGAAGGGATAAAGTGCAGTTATCATGCGTGAAAATTACTTTTTTTTTATTATGAATGCATTTTCCTTTCCCGAAAAGCCGAGATATATAATCTCCTGAGAAATTCATGGCGTTTTACGTGTCAATTTGTCTCTTCTGCGTTTGTTATTCGTGTGACAGTGACATCAATCAGGATGCATGTACACGTCACGTAAATCAATTATGCTTTGATATCCTTGATTGCACGAAACATTAAAAAGTGTACATGCACTCACCGTACCACTGGAATTACGGATTCATTTATGAATAATAGGTAAGGAAATTTCTCGTACATACCTGTAACGAAAAGCAGACACACACAACTCCATTTAAAATCAATGTTTTCCTTCAATCGCGTGCATATATATATTTAAGCAATAAATCGTAAGCGCGTACTTTATCGATTGTTTCAATTTCTGCTATTAAAAAACACATCAGCATTGTCCATTCTGAGAAAGAATGCGCCTGCGATCGATCAATTCATCGTGGCATCATCGTCAAACAGCTCGCGGCCATCAATCTTTACATCAGCTATTGCTCGAGACGCGATGTCGAGTCAATCAAAACGTGAGTACTTAATAAACAAGCATTTTTGCTCTCACACTTTCGATACGATGGACATTTTGTTTAAATTTTGAATGGATAATTGTGGGGGGGCGGGGAGGCTTGACTCTGGTAGAAACGCAATTGAGACTGTATCTCTCGATGGGACTTTATTAATGGGAGACGCGATAGCATGATTGCATTATGGCGTCGATTCGCGCACTACAAGAGTTCCATGGCAACTTCTATTGAGACAAATCTCAAGTGCAATACGTGCCGGCTTACCGACACCAGTCTTGCCCGACTCCATTAGGCGTCCCATGTCACACGCTCTATTGCATTCCGAATATCCCGTGAATTCTCTTTGAAGATGAGCCATAAATTCCAAATATCGCGCATCGCATCGAACAAACAGCCTTTAAACTCTGGAGAGGGAAAAAAAGAACCAACAACAACTGTATTCCAACTCGCTGCCCCAAAAAAGCTGCTCCATTAAAACAATCGCACTATCTCTTTCATCCACGCGCAGCTCGTACACACAGCCATATATATACATGACGCACCCCGTAGCACATCGAGCAGCGGCAGCAGCAGCGAGCCGAGAGAGCGAAAGCGTTATAGTGCAGTGCGCGCGCGGACGTGCGTGATTAACGAGAGTTAGGTGGTATTATAAGTTAATAGCGTGCTATTCCCGCTGTGTGTGTCGAAGCGCGCGCTAAAGCGTAACCTTAATAATACGCCACACGCGAGCAGTCCTTCTCTCTCTCTCTCTCTCTCTCTCTCTATGACTTGTGTATGGCGAGTTTATACAGGGTGAACCGAGAAATTCGGGATCGTCGAGTGTGGCGAGCGCGGAATCCAACGTTCTTTCTTTGCGAGAATACGCGTTGCAGGTTTGTTTTCTTTGTCGCGTAAACCGGAGTGAAAGATTCGCTCTCGGAATGTTTTCCCATTCAAATCCTTAAAACGATTCATCCGTGGACCGTTCGAAAGCGATCGATGGCATGATTATCCGATCACCCTGTATAAGCTGCGCTTATATATAAACTCGCGACAAATCATCGTACGGCAGATGCCGAGAGAGTATGAGCCTCGATTACGAGGTAAAGTGCCTATTACGTGCGCTCGTGTGTATTATAAAAGCCCGAGTCTCGGTTGTCCCGAATTTTGTTCTCGACTATGAGACCATCGAGAATTATCTGATGACTTTTTTTGCCGCTATCGAACTACATCATTTAGTGTACAATCCATTATTTTATCGTTTGTTAGCAGCTGTTTTTGCGGTACGTTATAGGAATTATAAAAACTTTCGACTAAAGCTGAAAATGTTTTTAAGTGTTTGTCAATAAAAGCTTTGGTTCATGCTCGAGAGGCAACAATAACTACTTATACGTCATACGAAATCCTTTATCGTTATAAAAGTGTCGCTATGTTTACTCGTAATATTCATCAGTTAAAAACATTTTAAAAACTATTATTCAATTTGACAATTAGCACTCACTATGATCTAAGAAAACATAAAAAAAATTAAAATTGTCTTTTTTCAATTTTGCGAAACAAAGTGCAGTGGCTGGATGATGAGGTTCGCGTCCATCTCGACGAGTTATACAGTTTCTCATTGGAAGATTACGATTCCCAAGGCCGGAGAATTGCACAATCCCTCAATTCCCCGACAGCTCGTGTCGCAATTAAACGACGCAGAATCGAGAAAAAGAAGCGCACGCGCGCGGGTGGAAAAAAAGAATAGAGAAGCTCGACTTTAAATAAATCGCAATTAGTTAATTACGGCCTAATTGACGCGAAAAAAAAAAACGAGTTGTATGCGCGGCCGCACGTGGAAGTTGAGGAGCACTTGAGAAGACGCGAAGAAAACGTTGTGCGAATCGAAGGAAAGTCAATGTCGAGGTCGTGTGACAAACGCGGCTCATGTAGCACACTATATGCGCGCCTCTATTGATGAATTAGACATGGACCGATGGGCGAATTGATGTTCTGCCTTCAAAGTATTTTTCCGTTACTGTCTTCGCGTTTCTTTCTTTTCTTCCTTTTAGCGATCGTATCGGAAACCTTTCACGCTTCGCTTTTAATTACCCCCTACTCTATATGGTGTGTTTTTTTTATATGTTATTGTGGCTTTCAATTAGTTCACCAGACGGGTACTTCGCGGATACAGCTTCCTATCAAAACAAATAGAAGGGAATAGTACTTGAGATTGTTAGTCAGTCGTGCTTTCGCAGTTTACTTTACGATAGTAGTTTTATTATTTTAAGCAAAATATAGTATACCAAAAGTGTCAGCAGGAGAAATATTGTACCGAATTCGTTAAATCTTTTATGAGGATGTAGATACAGAATATGAAAAATTTCGATATAAGCTAAAAAAAAATAGTGCGCCTCAGGCTCTGTTCGAAGACCAAAGAATTAATGAACTGTGAACTGGGGATAAAGAAGATAATAATTTTTTTGGTCTCGTGATTTCTTTGTCAACCGTAATGTTACCCCGGGACGAAACTTCCTAATGGTGATCATCCCATTTGATGCGGCCCTCGAACATTATGCAAGAGCCGTTAAAAATCGATATCCAACACATTGTATTCATTAGTACAAAGTACAGTTTTAAATTATAAATATAGTCAAGCAGTCCAACCGATAAACTTCGACTCATTCTACATCGAAAGATTGAAATTAGTTGTCGGCATGTCAATGTACAGCTCCCAAAGCGACTACCAACTCATTTTTTTCCCAACAAATATTTCCGCGCACACGTGCCCGCGCCACAAAAAGCCTCATCGACAAATAAAATTCGTAAAGATCGCGCTCAACGTCGGTGCCGTTAAGGAGTCGGACACAAGTGAGCAATGCGTCCACTCTCTTAACGACCTCTAAAGACAGATGGACGAAGGGGGAGCACGAGGATACACGAGAGAGCAAAAGAGACGCCGAGAGAGGAGACAGAAGATAACGTTAGGCGCGGAGATGATCTCAGAATAATCATCCGATTAGCGGTGCCAGTGATACGTGTATGTGTGTGTGTGTGTGTGTGTGTAAGAGAGAGAGGGAGAGGTGAACGTCTATATAGTGTGATATCAGCTACGTGGGCGGTGCGTGATTCGCCGCCCGTCCGTTGACAATCGCCACCCGTGGGTATATATACCATTGTTCTTTGTCCGGCTACCACCGACCGACAAGCTTTGGCCGAAACTAATGCGACATGTGCACGCTTTGTGGCTTTATTGAAGCGAGCGAAATTGAGCTTTTGTGTATGGGGAATTGTGATCTGTTCGCTCTATGAGTAGTTCGAATATGTAGAATACACTTTCTTTTCTTTAACATACGCAATTTGAATACGATGCGTTTTGTAGATATGAAAAGGTCTATTTAATAATTTAGCAGTCCTGAGTGATTATCGGAATATTTTCGAGTTATGAAAATAAACTATACTCATCAGGCCAAATCTGCTTTAGTGAAGATTACTGCATAGATTCCTGCATAGATTCACTGCCCCCCGCGTTATCACGTGAATTTAGATAGGATACTTCTGCTGGCTATCGCCTACCACTCGAGGGAATTAGACACATTCGTTCATATTGCAGGAATATTCTCCGATATCCTCAACGCTAGTTTTAATAGTCATCGAGATTTCTACTTCAAACCAAACATGTGATATCAAGGCAAAAATTTGTATGCTCGCTATTGCTGTCTTTATTTAAATGTTTCTGAATGATAAAGCAAAGTATCAGTACCTTTTTACATATACCATACCTATAAGCTCACATTCAAGAATAAAATATCAATTTGCAGGATAATTTACACGCGCAAATCTAGTACCATATATCTCACCTTTATTGCCATCGAGTGGAAGACAAGTAACCCATTCGACGCGTCTTCCTCTAAGCCCCGACAATCGATATAGTGATTTCTCGTGACAGACAGTCAGACGGACAGACTCATTGTGTCGGCGGAGGTTCGCAAACGTCGACCGACGAGGATTTCTTTTTTCCATGTGCCACCCCCCAGTGGCGGTTGCGCCGCACGCATTAGGCCGATGAAAAATCGCTGCCATTCGATCGACGCGACGAATTTGTCATCGCGCCGGAACGTTCAGTGAGAGAGGGGGGAAATTTGTTTTCTTCGACGTTTCGCAAGGGAAAACAAAAGCGAGAAGGTTTTGATGTATCTTTGAGCCATCTGCCGATTCAGCTATTTTTAGAATCTTTTATTTCCCGCGAGTCACGTGAACGCTTTTCAAATATCGCGTTACTTTCTTTGGCAAATAATCCCATCAGTCGACTGACACGCCTCACTCCGACTGGAATTTGTGCTTGAAAATGTTGTCCTTCATTTAATCCTGACACTATCTTTGTATCGTAACGACGAGCTTGAAAATCTTTTAAATAATTTCTATATAAGAATACTTTTTTATAAGAAATGCATCGTTCCAGTTAGCAAAGGCACGTAAGGAGCAAATACAAGGAAGCGGGGAAAAAAAGTTTATCGCTTGAAATAAGATACGTATTTTAGTAATTCGAAGCGGCGCGATTTTTATAGACGCTTTATACCACGAGGACTATTCCTGAAAGGAAGAATCATATATCGCTCGGATGATCTATCCTCTAATTTTAAAATAGATAACCGGGCGAATTCTAGTTAAATTAAGAAATGAAAAACCAAGTCTTGAACACTCTTATTTTAACTGCTACGCGATCAATCTTTGAATAAAGAACAATCATTCCGCCTACTGTACATTGTGCAACCAAGACTAGTTTTTTTTGTCAGCATCGGAACTTCGGTTCTGCCATACATATTGTATACAGGCGGAGATGGAAATTAGGCAGCCGCACGCAAGTGGAGGGATTTCAATTAATTAGATTCCGCGTGAGTAATCGAATCGGCGCGATTCCCCAAAAGCAAAGGATTATGCACGGCCCAGGTCCCCCGCGGAGAATTTTGAATGTGTGCAGCTCAGCTCTCTCTCTCTCTGCCGCGCAAGCTTTTGACGGCACGTCAAGCTTATACGCGATGAATAATCGAGTTCGCGACTGGGGAGCACACGACATATAATTATCGTCTCTTTGATTCCTCTCGGTTTATGCTTGACGTGCGCGCAGCTTTTGGTTTTCTATTCGTGGCTGAAATGAAAGATTTGGTGTCTTCTAAAGCGACAAATTAAGGGCATATTAGATGCTTTGTTATGAGGTTGTATTCCAAAGTCAGGTAGCAGCGTACGTAAAGGCGTAAAATTTGTTGAACAGTAAATCAACAATTAACGCACTTGTACAAATAAATAACTAGCATTAGATCAATTGAAGTAAAATATTACACAGTTATGACTTTAGTTGTAAAAAGCTTTCTCATAACTATAAAATTAAAAAAAAAGCGCTAAAGAAATCGCACGATGACCAAGTCATTACATAAGATCAAGATGTATCATTAGCGTTCCGCGCAATTAATCTCAAACAAAAGCGACCAGAATTTTTTCTTTCCAACGAAATTCCTTATTTTTCCGTTCTCTTGCATCCACCTCGTATACGCGTTCACGAAAAATATTTTAAACTTCCACCTTTTTTGCCTCCCCGCTATATCTCGTGCTTAACTGTATACACCGAATGCGCGTTCGACAATCGATAGAGGATTATCGGACGCGAAGGAGAGTCTAGGTTGGAATGAGAGTAAGAGAGAGAGATAGAGATAGAGATAGCGAGAGGAGTTCCAAATCCTCTTTAACGGAAACTCTCCGAGTACGACTTCATAATCTTCTGCAAACTAAAACGATTTGGAGTTCCGGTCGAAAAAAGGCAAGGAAGAGATGTTAGAGCCTGTACTATCGGTCGAAGAAAGTATTTGAAAAATCATTTTTGTTTCCTATTTTTTGTATGCCGCGGATTAATCTTTAGTGCACTCCGAGGTTAGCTTGCAGGTTTGGACTGGATAAACTACGGATAAATGTGTTCGATGAGAGCTTTATATCTGACAGTTCAATATTTTAAGAATTATGCTTGTGTTTACATCAAGAAGTGCCTTCTCCAACAATTGTGGCAAAAGTTCGGAGAAATTGTAGTTAATCCTTGGAATCCAGTTTACGCGCAGTTGTATCTGCGGAAAAGGCCCGATTGTAACGCAGAACTGTTCGTCATCGACCGTGAAAATTCAATCGCCGCTAAATCCTCCCGTTTAATTGGCCCTTCGAGTAGCGTCTTTATTGAGCATGTATCACTGTCAGTTTACTGGATTTTCATTGCATTTTTACTTTTACACGGAATCGCTTTTAAAAATAAGCATCGACAAGACTTTTATTTTGGAATAAAACTACAGTCGTTTGAAAAATTCAAGGTAAAGAATAGCTCCAACTGCGAATCGCTTTGGACAATTAACTTTCTTAATTTCTCACATTTATTCATAAGGTCGTTCTAACAATCCATGAATAAATTCGGATTCATAAAATGGACTCGGGTATCTATAGGATAATCGAGTCGCGGCCGTCTTGAGACGCGGATAAAGTTCGCCGAGCAAAATCACCGAATGGAAAGTCGTTATTTTACGCTACGGCTCTAAAGGTCATATCGCCCCGAGCCTACACCTACAGATATATATATAGATATCATAGATTGCTCCAGCGTGCTTCAAAAACGAAGAAGCGACTCGTCGGCCATATTTACGAGGGCACGAAAGCGGAGCGATAATGCGAGATCGTTATCGGGAAACTTATATATGTATAGATTTTCGTGGAAAAAGGCGACTTTACGAGGCTAAGGAGGCGGCAGTAGTGCTAAATTCGAAATGGTCCGCTGGTGAAAAACCCTTAAAAACGAGCGCTTCTGATGCGTTTGCCTTTTCGATCGGGGTTTTTAGCGTTAGAATCGAATCCTGACTATTGATTCTTATCCGATGCTTTTAAATTTCTGTCTTTTTTTTTCGAAACTCCTCTTAAGGCTGCTTATTTGTGGGAATTCTGAAATCTCTGGACGAAGGCGCATTTTGCAAAATAATGAAACAACTTTAAAGTGCAGCATTTGCGTGAATATAATAAGGTAGCGGCATCAAAGAGAAAAGTTTATATTGTGCAGTAGGTAGAAGACGCAGATTGTTAACAAGATGGATTTTTTATTCATTCCAACAAAGCCAAATTTCGTGCGATCGTCTCTGTTCGTGTAAGTTAATTTTGCCTTTAAGTGAATTCTCGTTTGGTCCGCATTGTTAGAGCCAGTGAAACTTGAATATCGAGTTTCATATTGTTGAAATAGACTGACGATTTTGCGCCCGATTGTTTTATGAATTCCTTGATTGCGAATGCGCGCAATTGTGGATGGAAGTGCCGGGGGACAATGGGTACGAAGTATTTTCTTGCTGATGATTAGCATTGTCATTTGAGTTGCTCAAAAATTCACACTTTACTCGTGTCCATATCGTTTCCTTACATGTAAATAAAAGGAATATAGATTATTTTACCTTCGAACCGTTAAATGTATACTAAGCGACAACGAAGAAAAATTCGTTGATAGATTTTATGAGGTACCCTAAATATTATAAGAAACTCAATAAATCTACTTCTACTTTTTGACTTTAAACAGTTTCAAAGCTCATTATAAAACAGTTAAAGTGAAAAACAATGGACACACACACATACACACATTCCTCGAAGCGCAAATATTGAATAGACCCATTATAAAAGTAAAATCAACAGCCAAGTCAATCGCGAAGGCAAAAGAATCGATGCCGCAGAGCCGCGATATCGCATATATTCCGGCCCCGGTCTGCATGTTTAATTCCCATGCGCTTGGGTCTGCCTTTTAACTCCGAAAATCAAGCGTTGCCACAGTCATATAACAGGGTACAAAAGAGAGCGGCCCCCCTTTGTGCACCTCGCGGCGCCCGAAACAAAAAGGCTGCACACCAGCGGAGGAATCGATACTTTATGCAACCTCCGCAGAGCCTGACGTTCTACGGTATATATAGGAGCTGTGCAGTTGTGGGAGAGAAAAGAATTCAAGCTTGTCATTGTCGGCTGGTGTGCAGGAAAAACTTGAATGCTCATATAGTCAATTATTTCGCGACTTTTGCATTTGAATAAGCTGGGATAAATGTTTAAGAATGTTTAAATCAAATTTTGATAGCTTGAAATGTCTTGATAGTATTTTCACATATAATCTAATTTTGAATGAATGTCCTATTGAAAGCTTTTAATTGAATAGAAATCTTTAGGACACTATAGCCGTTAATCTCAAAGCCGCCAGACGACGCGCAGCCATAAAATAATCTATTCATAACGCAGAATAGAACATCATTAGCGCTGCTTCTCTATAACACAGCCACGAGCTTAAGCTCGGATTCGCCAAAAAAAAAACCGTCGCCGAAGCCACTGAGCAAGAAGGCAAATTCTCGCAATATCCTCACACACACAAACACACCCACACACACACATATATATATATCCAGTACACGTGTGCACGCGGGTGGCGAATAACAGCACGTGGCGCAGCTCGGACAGCGAGAAATTGATTAAGCAAAGAAACATCGGGAGAGCAGCTGCTGCTCCCCCCCCCCCCACACTGTATCTGGGCTAATTACGAGCCGCTCATTTATATCGTTCCATTGAACTGAAGGGCGAGCAAGAGAGAGGGAGAGTAAAGATGCGTCCCACGCCTCGCTGATTGCACCTGCAGATGCAGATATATATCAGCTGGTGTTTCTCGCTTTCCGCGCTTATATTTAGGCCGAGGCGCTGGCCTGGCAATTGTGATTCCCGCGCAAGTTTCCGTCATCTGCTGCTGTTGCTAGCCGATTCGATGCTCTGCGTACTTACCGAGTTCAGATTAACGCGTAGAGAAGATTTCGGATTCAAGTGGATTCAAAACTGGATTGCGTATCTCGAGAGCTTTTTCGATTCTATGGTGACTTCAAAGCATGAAAGTTGATGGGATGCAAATTTAGAAGGCTATTCGCAGTTGCAGTTTAATATTTGGATTATCCCGTTTTGAAGTTAAATGCATAATACACGATTATTTTAAAAATTCCATGAGATGAATTTGTTTTTAGGCTATAATACGTTATGGTCATTTTTAGAAACATTTAAATTTTTCAACCGCTATATAGAGAGCACAGATGGCCACCCACATTTTAAAGTGCTTTTAATGTAATTGTGACATCATTCAGAAATTAACAAAGAAAAAAATCCAGTTCTTAGAACCGACAAAAAAACAGTTGAAACAGAAAACGACTACGGCATACTGAAAAAAAAAGTAAACAGTCCCCAAGTAAATGCAGGGCAAACGATCCCTAAGTGAATTAAAGAATCGATCCCGTAAACACAGCGAGACATCCGCCCTGATTATACACCCCTCTCCCCCTGACCATAGTCTATACACCCACGGATAATCCACCTATACATCGAAGCTGCACAAAAAAAAATAAGCAGAGTCCAAAGTCACGCGGCCACCAGCCAAAGAAGAAATCGATGAATATGAGCTGGGCTTGCAGGCAGGGCACCGCAGGCAATAGGCACACGTATACACAGCACGAGTTCTCGCGGGTCGACGTCGTTAAGCCGATATCCCGGTGGGCTATAATTAGGCAAGATCCCGCGGAAGGAAGCGACGCATGCTCTCGCAGAGTGTATACGGCACAATTTTGCATCGAGAACGTGCTCGTGAGCCTGCCGCCTCGTTTCACAGTCGTTCGCTCATGAACTCCGAGTCTAGAGCGTTATACGATGGTTATTCCATTTTTGTACTTCCTCTCTCTCTCTCTCTCTCTCTCTCTATTGTTTTATTTTGAAATTGCAGGACACGACCCCGACCCTTTTCTTGTATCTCGTTCGGTACATTTGGTTATAGGTTATTTCATTTTTTTTTCAAATCTGCGTGTAAAGAGCTAAAATTGTGAATCGCGGGGCTCGATCGCTTTATTTTTATTGTACTTTTAGTTTGCGGAAGATGAGTACGCAGATAATGATGATAGATAGTTTTCATACAATTATCAAAAATAATTATGAATAATGAAGAAGTTGTGAATTTGTATGCAATCAAGATGGAAAAGCTTACGAAGAAGATACTAAGTAATGTTGTAGAAAATTTGTAAATAATTACCTTGATAACAAGATAATGTAAAAGGATGGTTTTAAGCCGATAGTTAATCTTGGACTTTGTAGGTTCAATTTCCGTCAGTCGCTTCTAATTTTGCTTGCCGCAGTCAAAAACAATAATGGAGTACTCTTACACAACGCGATAGTCGTTTTCCCCGATACAAGCCACGAAAGTCCGCTGAATCTTAATAGATAATTAAAAGATGATTAATCGACTGTATGCATATTTAAAGCAATGATTCACAGCTGCTGGCGAGTATAAGTTCGTATACGTTTCTGCTGCGAACGATGGTGGAAATTACTTAATCGCCGATACAATTAAGAAGTCATAGGTAAGAGCTTGTGTCCGCTAATGGCAATCGAAAGACGATTTAACATCTAATTGACGTGAATTAATAACCGTAATTATACCCAAGCTTTGATACGATCGCTATCTCGTTTATCCACATTTAGTTCTCGGTCATGACAATGGAGTTTCTATATTATCCGCAGGACGTTAACGCTCGTTAATATGACGCCGAAACATAGACTTTGGGTAATCTCTGCTTTTGGCTGGATGTGAGAAATTTTTGGATCTCGAAATCTCGAGTGATTCGATGGATGTGATTGGGAACGTTATACACCGCTTTATACGGCGGTCATTAAAAAAGCGGAGCACAGAACGATAAATCAGACTTTTTTGCAGTAAAAGTTTTATTAGTTTTTATCTCTCGAAGAATCATAAAAATCAATAATTTACTGGGACATAAGTGTTGTGTGCGCGCGTGTGTGTGTCTATGTAGCTCAGCTTAAACTTTAAAACCGTGGGGAGGATTCGCCGCGAATTCAAATTTAAATTGATTTTCAAATTTCTTTTCGCAATATTCTTATAATACAAATTCAGTTTCATCATAAATTATTTAAACAGAAATTAAAATATTTCAAGTTTATATTTAAACAGTTGTATAAGCCGCCTCATTATCTGCCTTTAAAGGTAATGATATTTTTATTTAAAATACCTTCAAATGCAAACTCAAGGAGATATCCGAGCAAAAGGCGGTTAAATTATATTTAAATGCCTGGAATGAATATTCATGAGGAGTCTGTCATAAAATAATGTAAGTTTATTAGGCTTTCAGTACTAGAATATCTCTCCTCGAGCTTCTAGCCGTACAACAATAACGCCAGCAAACATCAACAGTTAACCGTTCGTGCGTACAAACCTTAACATTGATAAATAAAAATTGCATCGTTCTAAAATCAACTTGAACCCTATTATAAATACTTTGCGATGCCAGCAAAAAGAATCGTTAACAGCATGCACAAAAATGCACATCGTTCATCATCCACAAAAGCCCCGTGGCAGCACTCGGTAAATGTATTCTCTCATATTATCGAGCAAAAGCCGCAGTGATTCGAAACCGGTGTACTACCTCAAAGCGCCGCGTGTGATAAGGATGAAAACTATACACACACACACACGCGGGCGCGCGAACATAGCAGCGGGGAAATATCAACAAATTGCAGTTTGAAGGTCGACAGCCGTTAAGTGCAGCGGCGCACGAAAGAGACGTTACGTTACGCGTCGTGTACAGGACGCGTGATAAATTGCTCCCCCCAGTTCGCTGTATATGCTTCTCCACACTCTCTCTCTCTCTCACTCTTTCTCGCATAGCTCTAGTCCTCCGTAAACGCATTTATACGATACGAAATATACTGAGAGCGGGTGAGGGCAAATGCCTCTGTATATAATGTCGCTATCGCCGAGCGTCGCTCCCGCTTCTTGTACTCGCTTATTGGCTGATAAAGTGGGATTTATCAGGAGCTGGAACGCTCGGACGCGTCATTTGTTTATTGGACGATGATGCGTTCACGGAGTGTTGATTGTGCTCTCGAGCTTATTATTGGACCGACAGTTGTATATACGTTTGTCTATAATGGGATTGTTTTGAAAGTTTCGATATATGTATATAAGACTGTTTTCTTTGGACTGATGCGATTCTTGGTATTGCCGATAGCTAAATTAACCGCTAGCATTGAAACTGCATCTAAGGTTAAATTATTAAAACAATAAATTGAAAAAAAGAATTAATTATTCATTGTTATTCCTAACGATCAGTGAAATCTATCTTTAATGCATTTTTCTAATGCATTTGCATATTTCGAATGTTGCCTGATTGCTTTGATGACGATAAAGGTTCAATTTATTAATGAAAATTAACATATTGAGGAAGCAGGTAAATTTTAAAACGTCGAAATGCTTTGGAAATTTATAATTAGAATAGAAATGACTTGTTTATAATGTATAATTACACCGGTACAGGAATACATGATTTGTTTTTCTTTTCTACAGACAATTGCTTATATTTAAAATCGAGAATAGAACAAACTACATTAAAAAATTTAATTTATTTGTTTCTCAACGCAGTTGGCACGCTAAAAAATCACTTCCAGCCCTTAACAACGGCTTGATCGGCACTCATGCCCACACCCCCAAAGACAACCCATTCAAAAAGACTCTTCAAGCTAAGAAACACTGTACACACTCATGCAGCATATATAGCTATAGATATATATATATATATATATATATATAAGGATAGGTGTCTGTTGCTCACCGAAAACTGGAGCAAGGATGGATGACCCAGTGACCCGCGGCCTTTTGCCTGATCCTCTCCTTCATGAGCGCCTTCTTGCTGCCGAACAGCTTCATGGCGAGCTTGTTGTCGGTGGGCTGGAACAGGGCCTGCAGTTGGTTCTTGATGAAGCTCTGCTTGACCTCCTGGCCGGGCAGACCCGGGCCCAGCTCCTCCTTCGGCGTCCCGTACAGGGAGACATCGTCTACCCCGAAGTGGACCTTGCCGCTCCCCTTGTAATTCATCTCGTTGCCTGCCGAGAGACACACACACACAAGCAAAGAATATTAGTTTCGAAACCGATTTCTGAGGTAATCGTCCGGCCCTTACTGCGCATGCGCATTCGAATGTCGATTATGGGGTCTAAGGCTATCGCGAGCTCTCGGCTATAGTGGGAATGGCTAGTTTTCTAAAGTAGATAACTCACTTATCGGAATTGATAAAGTTTGTGTGACAAGGATGGGTATTATCGGTATAGACCGCTGGAGACTCGGCCGTGCTTCATGAAGTGCAGTCGCTTAATTCGTCGAAAAGATAACGCTGTTGGACTATGGTAATGTATAATATTGCATATACATATCGCTGAGGCTTTGGGAAATAGTTTCAAATGGTTATCCTATGGTATGCAAAAACCAATTTAGACCTATCGATTAAAAGGATCAAAGAAGATGCCTTGAAAATTCAAATATTTCCATTTTTTTTATATTTACAGTATTCTACAGTACTCTAAAACATTTTTTGCATACCACGGTAACCATTTACAACTACTTCTCAAAGACTCGGAGATTTTAAAATTTTCGAATCTCCCGTCTTAAATGGCCTATATATATACAGAACACAATTAATGTGGACAACTAATTACTGCATCCTCAACGGCATCATGACACAATAGCTTACGCTGTTATTCGTTGATTGATTATTATCAAAATATCTACGTAAGCTAATGTTTCAAATCATTAAATTCTGTCAGAAGCTATTTAAAAAATTTAAACGACTTTTTGTTTCTTCACTTTGTTCGTCTACTAAAATAAATGAAAAATATTTTTTTAGCGATATCCTAATAAATGCCCCTAATAAATCGACTGCATAATCTTGTTTATTTCTCCTATTTATCGAAACTTCACCTAATTGTCCGGAGATGATTGCATACCATCTAAACAAGGAAGTTTCTATTTACACGCACTAGATCTTTCTTCGAGACAAAGTAAATTTCCAGCAAATTGTTTTACATTTACTGCGTGTATATACACTTCCCACGCGGAATCGACCACTCACTATATATATAACCTCGGGATTGTATAATAAATACGTCAATATATTTAATCGCGCGAGCAATGAGCGTGGAGGTGACGTGACAAACTTAAACACATAATGCAGACTCATCAGCCTGTGCCTTATCTCGAAGGCAAAAACTACACTGGCACACTTATTATCCATCAATTGAATTGATGAATTCGTTTTGTGCGTTATTTCTGCAACAAGGACTATATTCTTCGAAATTGAATGAATGCTCGTAAAAATGTCCACGATGCAATAAATTACAGGGATATCTTTCTTTTCACCGAACAATAATAATAATTATTGTATTTTGGAGATTGGAAAATACGTTCGCTTATTAGGTATAAGTTTTATTGTTTAATTTTCGACTTGCTGATACCGCACACCGATAAAGAAATTTTGCCATGACAGAGGTGTGACTTTTCGCGTGTGATGCAGTTAGTTCAAACAAATGAAATCTGAGACGCTGGTGATATGATATCTCGGCATAAACAAAACTCGAGTATCATCTTGCAGCATCCACGAGAATGCAGCGCCGGGAAAAAAGCAATTTCGAGCGAAGCATTTTTTGTTTCGCATAGAAGAAGACGAGAAATATGTATATACGAAGCCCCAGCCGTCGCTCGGGTATTTCATGACGCTCTACGTATCACAGGAGAAGCTCTACTCTTGACCAACTTGAGTATCAAAGCATCGCGAAAGAGAATGATGTTGATGAGCGAGTGCGCTCTGAAAACCCGACATGCGCGTATATTTGCTGCCGAGCTCTTTTAAAAATGAAGGTTTGCTTGCGTGTGACGGAGAAAATGATTAAAGATTCTCAAAGAGTTCGATATTCCAAATAAGGTTTGATGGAGAAATGAAAGAAGTCATCTAAGTATATCTGCTGATTAAAAGACATAAATAAAACTAATTTACTATACTATAGATTTGTATGAATTTTGAAAGTTCAATCTAGAAAAGGTGGAATCTCGATTTATTTAGTCTTAGCTTCCATTATTTCAGATTTAAATAACACGATTCCTACATAATTTAACGACACAATCCACAGGCAAATTTTCTTGTATTCTAGAATGCAACTTTCTATGAAAATCCACAATCGTTACACGATCTATTCTTAACGTGTCCATTCTTCGTGGCAAACATGATTCAAGGTACACAAAAGTCCAAATCGATCCCTCCGGCATAACCGAAAGCCAACCTGCATTTGAATAATCCCATTCCGCGAGCAGCAGTACAATAAAGAACGACAAAGGCTAGAAATCATCGTGTTGCAGCTCCTAGGGAAGGAGCTACCCTCTCTCTCCCTCTCGGCTTATATATATGTATAAGGCATCACCTGGACGAACGGAAAGAAATTCGTGGTATAGAGCAAAGTCAGCTGATGCAGGTGGAGGTACCGAGTGTGCGCGGCGCAAGTCGAGTTATACGTTGTAGCGGTTGGCTGGTGGTGTCCTGCGCGCAAGCCCCGGCGTTGCGGAAAACTAGGGCGCAGGATGTGCACAACCTGCGGCCTCACCGTGCCGGGCTCGATACACGCGCGCCTCTATATGTATACATGGTATAGACGATGAAGGAGCTTGCCGAAGCTCTCGAAAAAGCAAAGTCGTGTCTGTTTGTGTGCGTGTGTGTGTAGGAGCGAGGCTGCTCTCTTGTTACTTTTCGCTCGTTTTCCCCAAGTAGAGGGAGAAGAAGAAGAAGAAGAAGGACCTTCAATGGAGATGGGAAAGTTGTAGTGGCTTCGCTAGCAGCGTTGGTTAATTAAGTACGAGATTGGCTGGAATCTGAATGGAAATTGAATTTCTTTTAGATCGGTGCGAAATATTCCTGATTAAATGTTGATTGAGATTTTCTTGATTTTTAGGAATGCTCTTTATGTCAATGTAGAGAAAGTTGCTTGCTGCATTTTTAATCGATGAGGTCGCGGATCTTCTCTATACGAGAGATGCCCGGATTTTCAGCATAATTTGAAAATTCTACTTGTCGATCTCACAGAGTTGAGAAATTTACTTTTAAAGAAAGGAAAGTATACAAACCCTCGTTCTCCTTATTTTCGAATACGTTTCTTTGAAAACTCTATTTACTCGGCTCGTTAAGTTCCATGAAAAGACTTTTTGAATTTACTGCATTAAAAATTCTACCACAAAATGGTTTCAATCGAAATACAAATATACTTGCAAGTATTTTTCGAGCGCGTCATTTGATCAAACTAACTAAGCTCAAACCGTCTAAATCGACGATCTTCATAGAAAAGCGTTCGTTGCCGTGTATACGGTTCTCAATCACACCTGAGATATTGAAGCTATAAGCAATAAGAGGGTAAGGTTATTAAGCAAGTGTGTCAGAGGTGATCCGTCATTGGAAGCGTCAGCATCATGATTGCGCATAAGCCACGACGGATTGCGGTTTGATGATCTCGTCAATGTAGAGGTTTCTCATCTAACTGCATTTTAGGGATATGCACCGGGTAACAAACGAGGTCTCATCATTACCCAGCAGATAGACCACATTACCGCAAATCAGCAATCGTCAATCCGCCCGCAATGAAACTCAAGACCTGAAACACATTTGATGGACCGGAGAAAATGGCCAACAGACCAAGTCGTGCGATTCGTCGGGTTTAAACAATCTGTGAGGTGTAAGATTTTTCAATTCCTGAAATTCTCACGAAGAAATATAACACAATAAGACAGATTGTTACGGCATATGAGGAATGAGTTGATATGTGACCGATTTTTGAGCTTTTATAGATTCCAAACCCAGAAAAGTCAGATTTATGCAATGGAAAGATTGTACAAAGTGGGGAAGTGATTATTTAAATAACGCAATTGAAAAAATTACCAGATGTATGATACTCTGTTTGGAGTTATAACAATCTACGTTTAGCGTAAAATTTTTTTTTTTAAATCTTCATTAAATTGTGAAGTTTACTCAAATATCTGACTTTGAAATACTATACTCTTTGACGAAAATTGCATACTTTACTCGATATCCCTTCCTTGCAAATAAGAATAATAAACAACTGAACTCAAAGTTACTGTCTTACAACTCGAGATGAAGCATTACGGAAGGCAATACTTAATTTTTGTTTAGAACAAGAAGCAAACACTCCACTCGGCTTCACAATCTCATCTGAGCGAGCATAAATCAAGAAGCACGCTCCCATGCAAAATACGTACCGCAGCAAGAGAGAAAGAGAGAGAGAGAGAGAGAGAGACGCACTTAAACATATACAGTCGCGAGTCGCTAAGAAGCAGAGTGGAAATTCTTTAATAATCGCGGCGCGCGAGAGCTACTTCCCTCGGCGAAAAGACCATGAACAATTAGGTAGTATATGAGAAAATTTCAGGTTTGCCGAGGCAGAAAAGGCGGGCGGCGTATTATATACGTCGCATCGCGCGCAGCGGCGTTAAATTTTACGACGTTTAAGATGATGAACGAGCCCGGAAATTGCTCTATTTATACGTCGAGTTTGTCGAGGAAGAGAGAGAGAGAGAAAGATCTCAAAAGCCCCGCGCCGCGCGCCGTGTGTACAAACTGCCACTGCGAGCTTGCCCAAGTGTACCTTCATAAAAGAAATATTTCGCGCTAGACCTGCGCGCTCCTTTTTCTTCTATATATGTGAGGAACCGACAGAATTGTGCGATCAATTTTTCAGCGATGTCTATTTCGTATACGGTTGTAGATGCGACGTAGCTGCTATATTGGTTTAGTTGTTTATTTGGAATTAGAAAATTTCATGGATTTGAGATTTCTATTGGAATTCAGATGTTTTATTGATGAGTTTGAGTAAGAGATAAGAATATATTGAAAATTTTTCTTGAATTTTTACAACAAATTTGAAGTTGCAAACGCAGTTTTTCACTTTGCGAGAATAAAGTATAGAAGAATAATCTGAAAGTCTACGTGTATAGGAAATATTGGAAAAATTTTATCAGAAAGATTGTGATTCAAACTTCTGGATAAAAAATATTCTAAACGAACGCTGAAAATAGATTCGTAATTTTCTAGCATTCTTAAGAAATGCAAATTTCTATTTTACAAAGTAACTAAGCAGCCAACCTCCAATATACCACCATTAACACCTTGAAGTCGTCAACGTCTTTTTCCTTTCCTCCTAATAAACGACTCGCAGCTTCGAACTTATTCGCTTAAGCGTCATTTTTCATATTGGAAGCATAAAGGAAAAAAAATCTCAAAGTTTCCACATCTCTCACGGCCTAATGACATTTTGACGATTTTTAAATACTCGCTCGAGTGATCGTCGCTTGTATACGCGTCTGCGACAGGAAAAACGAAATGAAAACGAGTTTTGAAAACGGTATGCGCATTCACCGAGCGAATCGACTGGCGTTGCCTGCATACAAAACGAAGAAAAAAAATATAGACTCGAGGTGCACGAGGAAATGAACGCGAAGCTCGCGCGACGATCATTAAAATCGCATTCGATCTTTATTTTCTATGAAACGAACTGAAAGATCAGACGTCACAGATGAAAAGTATAGATATAGGTAATGGGGATTTGCGTGAAATCGTAAGTTTTTTTTTTTCTTGGACATCTCATCAGGTTTACATCGTCGAATATAATGGAAAAATTGGTTCGATTGAACGCGTATAATTAAACGAACATTAATAAACATTCCGATAGTATTCACTAAATATGCTGATCCACAGGAATACACATCGTTAAGCTCAATCGTCTCACTTATTTTGTCATAAGGAAATCAAAATTTAACTTCCCAATCTAACTCGCCGAAGTTAAAGATCAACGCATTTACTTGCAAATCGCCCATGCGCACACGGCATACCCGCAAGATACACATACACATTCCCTATATGCATTCGCGTCAAACAATGGGTAATCTTTTGTCACATATAACGCGTCGAGTTTCGCGGCAGCCTTATATACAAAGTATTCGCGGAATGTGCGATTATTTCGCCAAAGTGCAGGAGAGCGACTGCGCGCAGATTGACGTAATTTTAGCGGAAGCCAATTTCCAGAGCATCTTTGTAGAGGGACGCCATTTCGCGTAATACGCGTCCGTGCACGCGTTGCCGTTTTTTTTTTTCTTTCCTGCGCGCATGCGTGTTCTTTTCTGTCGCTGCACCTTGAATATAAATCGGAAGCGAACGCACGGTCAGTTTTAAGTCTTATTTGTGGATAAACGGGGAGGCGTCGAGTGCACGCGCGGAACGTCTAAACTAATGTAATTATCGCCGGGAACCGCAGAGGGGAGAGATAATATTTTGCCTCTCCGGTGCGCTAGGCTTGCGAATTGTTGCGATTTTTGCGGATAAATAAACATTTGGCTTCCGTCTTTTACGAGCGCCGAGCGCCGATTTATTTAGATCTATCCGAGCGCGCTACATTAATCGCGTTTTTATTAAAAGTCTATACAACCTCAATTCGTTCTTGAGATGATGTACAAGAATCGAAAGAACTTTTGCAGATCAAACAATGAAATTTTGTTTGAAGTATTGTTGCGGACTGAATTTCTAAGCGAACCTTGAAATACCTTTTTCGCAGCGCAATAACAATATAATCTATTCATTAACTTTTATGATGCAGTTATTTTGTTTATGTTCTTCAAACGATAATAAAAACATAAAAACAAGAACGAATTTAAAATTTGGTTTCCAATGTAAAAAAGGGAATTGAACGATATCAAAACTCGCTAGGATAAGCTATTATCTTGACATGGTATCAAATTATTTAAGCAAATTCATCTAGATAAGGGGAGACCTGAGTGGCAGCCGAGGTGTGCAATTATAGCGGTGCTTGTGGATTTAGATTTATATAACCCGGGCGAAGAACCAAATTAATCGAATTAATTAAGTATACAACTAAATGAGAACATCAAATACGAGATAATCAGAATTATAGACTAAGTACATTAAAATGTAAATTTCTTCAACTGTATACGTTGCATTAAATTTGTACGAAGAAATTAATCTCAAATTAATAAAAGTAATTTCTGGAATAGTAAACTTTTCGAATCACTTGGAATTTCAAACCGGGTGTTTCGATACAATTCAAGCTTTTGCTTCAAAATATACAAGTTACACTGTCCTTTATTTTCCAACTAACTATAGAGTACACAATTTAAGAAATTTACAATCGAACGATTCGGTTTTATTAATGATTAATAAGCAAGAGAGAGAGAGAGAGAGAGAGAGAGAGAGAGAGAGAGAGAGAGACTGACCTGTATCGCCAAGGAAATCGGTAATGAGAAGGGTCTCGTCGTCTAGCGCTGTGACGAGGCTGTCCGTGCAGGTGTTGGTGTTCTCGATACTGATCTTGATGCTGTCATCCTTGTTCAGCCGGGGATGATTGTTGTTGTTGTTGTTGTGGTTGGCGGAGGGATTGATTCCGGCGTGATAGTTGTGACCATTCGGATGAGCGCCGAGATGGTGATGGGGCGATCGCACGGACTCGGTGCTGCTCGTGTGCAGTCCCACGCCCGTAGTCGTCCGTCCGTTCACCAGTCGTAGACTCGGCGCCCGCCTCCCCCCGCCTCCACCGCCTCCACCGCCGACTCCACCGCCGCCGCCGACGCCGCCACCTCCGCCTCCTGCACTGCCGCCTCCTCCGACGACCCCCGACCCTCCACGGCCACCCCCGCCGCCGCCGCCCTCGCCCTCCCTGCAACAGGCGCAAACAGACAAATTCCATTTAGGCTTAGTGCTACGTGTACTCCAGCGCTGATGCTGATCTCGATTCACGAGCATTTCGCCCGTGTTTCTTTAGGGGACGCTTGGGCCGACTCTGTTTTACCGACTGGCTCGTGTTCGGGAGAGTGCAGCTTCGGGGTACCGACACCTTCACCGATTTCGATCGGCTACAACGCGTGCAAGACGTCTTGTGTTTTGTTTGGAAGACTTTGATATGTCGTGGACGAGAAACGCATAATAATTTATCTTTCTTACTTCGTATCATAAATTTTATATCCTAGAGCGTGGTGGGAATTAATATACTGTAATAAATAAAAAAAAACTTCAGTTAACATAAAAAAAAAACAGTCCTAATAAGCTACAATACTATAAAGTACGACCTAAATCATCTCTTTCAATTAAAAAGACTTAATTAAGGCCAACAGTGAATTATACATTTCCAGCGTATCTTAGGATGACGTGAAAGAAGTCCTCAAACTACCGTTGGAACTCGAAAACAATTATGTTTTAAACAAATGATGAATGCGGCCCAAAGTGCGATTCCGGGCATGCGGTGCAGCCTCGCGCTTAAAACTACGCGTCGAGCCCATTCATCATCAACGCCTCGGCTCGCGGATTAAATCTGGAGCATCAACTATTAGCTCGCGACACGTATACTACAAGAGTACTTATTCTCCCTGTATACGTGTTGTTCTAAAACGTTACATATATCAACGCCATTCGGCTTCCCCCTGCAAAATAATTATACCCGCGAGAGCAACGACACGAAAACGTCAACGTCGCGCTCCACACTCGTCACTTCCCACCACCCCAACAAAAACTGGCTTTATTAAACTTTGATTCGAGCGGGTACGAGGCGAAAGTAACATCGCGAAGCTCGAAAATAACTCGATCGCAACGGATGTACATGCACGCGATTTCTCAGAATTTCTCGCTTCTATACCCCAGGACGTTATTAGGCGATCCAATAATAAATATCGTAGAGTCTGGCCAAAGCTTGTGGATCGCTGCCGTTGATAGTTTGGGTCATTGAAAATCTCGCGTTCTATCTCTACATCGAGATTAGAAGATGCGAGCGCGCGTAAAAGAAAAATCGGCGAGGATAAAAAGAAGGGCGAATATATCTCGGTGTGCGTGGCATCGACAGGAGGTTGGTGCAGGCTGTTGACGATTTATCGGGCCGCTTATCTTTTTTCGTCGAGAGGCTGCCACGCCACCAGCGCGGCTTTATCAGCCGGCGACTCTTCCCACACGCGAAAACCGAGTTTCCCTATGTACGTGTGTTTTGGCTTGCTTGACTCGCTTGTGTATAAACGCGCTCGAATCGAGCGAGCGAGCGCCGCTGCAGATGCTGTAACCGGAAGACAAAGCGTAATCGCATCCACTTTCAGGATGTTCGTGTTATCGTTGCACGCGGCGGCCTCCCCTATTGCATCGCTTTATTCTTTTCGACGACTCTTTGTTTGGTGGATTAATTTCGGACCACTCTTTGTGCTTGGTATATAGTATAAATTACTCCTCGGCGTATTAATGGAGTAGATTTTTTTTTCACGTATTCACAATAAGATTTTTTTAGATGAATCTTTTCGTTCAAATTTAAAAAAATGTTCTTAATTTAGATGTCGGATATGTGGCCTTTAGTGGTCCTCGTGGTATTTTGTATAATTTGTTCACGAAAAGGAATTTTTTACTGAAATTTCAATCAATAAATTCAATTCATCGATCATGGACGATTCCACAAGACAAGACTTTAGGACCACCCCTTAAACATATCTATTCAGCGAAGCATAAAAAAATGTCGGTGCAAATGAGCAACGATTCCCCTTGTAAAGCACACGGCACCTTCGCTGCAACCAAAGCAAAGTGCAACAGCAAACATTCGTTCACGCTCGGGGCACGCGCGATAAAAGCCGCTCGTCTCAACGAGAGTCGCGCTACTATACGCGGCCATCCTCGAAAAGGCCCCCCTGAATAAAAGAGAGCTTGCAAAGAGAAAGGCCGGGGCGAGAGAAAATCTAAAGAAACGAAAGAAAGGAAAGTGAAATGCACGCACTCTCGCGTCGAGGAGGAGAAGAAAAAAAAGTAGGATGTAGTGGGCGAATATAAAGGGGAAAGGCGCGAATTCTTTCGCGCGCGCTTTTGTTTGAACCACCTGTTGCGGCGAGAAGTGCAGCGTGCGCGCACACATACATATATTCGCTGTATATTCGCTGTACCTCCGCGACTTAATTATTCCGTCTTCTTCCACCGCGAGCCGAAGGCGATGAGAGAAAAAGAAATACCGTCCGTATAGCTTCCTCTAAAAATAACGATTTTCTTTGGATTGCGCCACGTACACGCTGAATACGCAGATAAGCAGACGCGAGAAGAGGGGATCAGTTGGCTGAAGAGACAAGCGTCACTCTCTGGGGGCTGTTTATTTATCGAGAAGCGAGGCCGAGACACGCGATCGAGAGCAGCAGCGGAAGCACCAACCGATGCCTCGAGCTGTGCGCCGATATTTTCTTTAGTTCTCGAGTGTGTCGCGTGTTTACGGATGATCCATAGACCTGTGAGTTTATGGAAAATCGACACTGTACAATTGACTTGCGAGCATGTACATTCGGATGAACGTTAAGCTCTGTACTTGAAATTCAATGGGGCAAAACGATAGTTTATATTCGAGCGACTGTCGTGCTGGGTATGAAGGTATGGAGCTCGTTTAATCAAAATATTTCTTCAGATTCGGAAATGAAATTTTGTTTGATACAGTTGTGCTGATTCATTGTTTTATATACGGCCGTCGCTACTCAGATACAAATGTTTATGAAAATTAGTAATGAAGGATCAAAGGTTGACGTATTTTTGTTAGCCGAGAAAAGTAAAGATATTCATGGTGTAATATAATTCTTTGTTTAAAAATGATCAAGACTATATTTTGAATTCGTACTTTGTTCAAGTGCATTTAATTTTTTTTATCCGGATTGGAAGTTTTGATAAAACAAGATGATAAATAATGTATCAGGCGAATAGTTCATGGAACGGAGCTATTGAAAATAAAATGCAGAAAAAGAACAGGAGCAAGGTAGGGGGATCTGAAATTCGAGAGAGGACGAAGTATTTCTGAAACTTCAGCGAGCGTCGTGCCCCGAGAAAATTTTTAAGAAAAATTGCATAAAAGTGGAGCGCGCGTGGGTGTGAACTTCGCGAAAAAGAGGAGCCAAAACAAGATGGGATAAGAAAAAAATAAATAAAAGTATCCTCGTGTATCCCTGAGAAGCGAGCTCGCGACAAAGCAACATGGGACATAATTCGAGAAAGTTGATTTTTAACGAAATATCGAGTCCAAAATGTAGCGCTAATTTCTAAATGGTTTTCTAGATGGAAGACAGTAGCACGACTCTGTTATATTTTTAGACTTGTTTGGGATTCGTGCCGACAAAGAGAGAAAGACCAAATGGTACGAAGAAAGATGAACCTGTATGTTTTTCTAAGATTTCAGCGCACTTATATATCGAGGCCAAAAAGGGATCACGGAAATGGAAAGATGAGAAAAAGCTATCGTGAATGCATATTCATAGAAATAAGTATATATATGGGACTAGAGAAGAATATTCTCGGTTTACGGTTTTTTTTAGAATTACGATATTTAAAATCAATAGGATTTTACGATCCTGCACTTCGCTGATATAAAAAAACATGCTAATTGTATTTTGAATTTCAATTAATCCGAGCTTGATTTTGCAGTCAAAGATTATAAATATAAGCTGGTTACTCCAAAAAGGGTCTCAAGCTGAAAAGCGTAAACGTTCATTCGACAGTAGACGTTCCCGAACGAAAGCCGCTGTAACAATCGAAAAGCACTGGGAAAGTAAACGTTACGTCGAGCCACAACTTATATAAGCTTTTTCATACAACCAATTTCAATCGTCAATGGAAACGACTTCAGCCGCGGCGCGACAAAAAACCGCAAAAGCCATTTTCCACGGGTAGGTAAATCCATCGCAAGCGAGCGAGGAAAGAGAGATACTGAGCGTTCAGTAAGGAAGAATCCGTAAGTCTCCGGGGATCGCACATGTACTATAAGCTACACTTTATAAATTGGAAATCGTCGGGTGTGTGTGTTTGTGTTGAAAATAGATGCAGAAAATGGTGCTTTTTGATACTAACTAGGTAGAAATTTGTTTAAATTAATTTAAAATTCAGAAAAATTAATCAAAATATATCGTTCCTATTTTATAACAAGCTTCTTACCTAGATTTTTTTTTGGGTCTGCGTTGGAAGCGTATAGTTAAGCATTATCTCGCGCGTATGTAACATTAATTTCGTGCCTAAAAATACCCAAATTTGTACTTTGACAGTCACACCGAGGTGGCACTCGACAACAAGCCACATCTATTTATTCATAAAATAAGAAGAAGAAGAAGAAGAAGAAGAAGAAAAGAAAGAAGAAGTAGTCGTGTAATTCTTTCAAACGTCAGTCCAAGACGTTTCTTAAACTAGACAACACACAGACACACATACAGAGAGAGAGAGAGAGAGAGAGAGAGAGAAAGAGAGGGAGAGAGAGAGAAGTAAAGAGTGGGAAGAGTCCGTCCGCAAAACTTTCCCACACAGAAGCGTCCGCTTCAACAACCGGTACGTGCGCGAGTCGCGCGCGCAAAAAAGACCTCGCGGAGCCGCAGTCTCCACCCCCTTCTTAAAATTCTATTTTAAGCGCTAAAATAAAAAAAAGCGAGAGTGAGAGAGAGTGAGAGATACACACAGAGTAATATCGCGAGAGCCCCGAGTCAAAGAAAAAGAAGAAGATGGCACTAGAGGAAGAGGAGTGGGAGGGAGAGAGAGAGAGAGAGAGAATGAGAGACAGCGGGAACTGGAAAAGGAACCAAATATAACGTAGCGGGTATCGAGCGGGAAATAAGAAAGAAGAAGTAGAAAGTTCGCACTCCTCCATGTGTCGCGGGCGTGTGTTAAGCGTCGAGTGGCGCGCGCCCAGCAGCAGCAGCTCCTCGACAAGCCAAGTCGCAGCAGCAGCAGCAGCAGCAGCATTATAATGCATATATATATATATATATATACGTACAGAGATATACGCGCCGCCGTGCCTCGGCTCCGCGGTCGAGCGCGCGCGCTGATGTTCTTCTCTAACAGTGTCAAGGTTCGCTTTCGATTTTCGCGAAAGACAGAGAAAGAGAAACGAACGTCGCGCGCGACACTGAAAATCCGTACAAGAGCTGGGGGGAAAAAAAGAAGCGGCAATGACAACTGCCTATGTGTGTGTGCGTTATTGTATTGGCGCGGATTCGAGGCGTGCCGGAAAAAGAAAACGACGGTCAAAGGACCCATCGAGAGATTTCCAAAGGTGGAGGGTTAAGAGAAAGAGCAAAAAAAAATCGGAGCGATAAACATGAAAGGGTTGCGCGGCGCGTGACTGACCTCGAGCTTTCTCGAGTGGCTGTTGCCGTGTAGCGGTCCAAGCTTTTTCTCCTTACGATAGGTTCTGCAGTCACGACTATGAGAGAGTTTGAGAGAGAGAGAAAGAGCGTCGAGAGAGTACGCGTCGTATCAACGCGAGGGGATTCCCTTTTTTTCCTTGCGACCCTTCTCTTTTCTCAGCGATGATTTCCGACCGCGCGACGGACAATAGTTGCGCCTATACCGTCTCTCCGCCGTAGCTTGCATTATCTGCTGTCCCGGATATTCCTTTTCCCTCGGTCATTTCGTTTTTCTTTTTGTTGCGAAGTTAAAATCTGCGGCAGCCGCGATTACGAACTGCTTCGACGCTTTTTGTTGGCTCCGTGTCTGAACACCATTTTTTTATTGTTCACTCTAGGGGGAAGGGCTTTTTGCGGATTATTATTACGAGGTGCTATCGAGCGTGGCTGTACTCCGTTAAAGACGCTGTATTCTCTTTATTGTTTTCAGCTGACTGCTAAATGGGCGAGGTGAGATTTGGCGAGCGTTTAGTTGGGCACTGCATTTCGTTTAATATCTGAAGCACTAATTTTATGAAATTTAGGGAAAATTATGGTGATTTAGCAGGAAATTTACGTAAAATAAATGGCTCTTGAGATAGAGAAAGAAACTTGTCGTTTATAGTAATGAACTTATTTCTAATTTAAAGAATTTTTTTTTAATTCCATCTAATGGTCTAATTTAATACTATATCTCGGCAAAAAATATAAAACCACGTTAATCAAATATTTCTCACTATCCAATAAATGAACAGCATTTGCTCGAAAGTTCAACAAGCTCCTAAACATCAGTAGAAAAAGCGGCAAAGCGCATGAAAAAAGAACCGGTATGAAAAGAAAGAAAGGAAAATAAACGTGCACACGTCGAGTCGAGAAAAGAACTCGTAAAAAAAGGCGCAGAGAGCAGCAACAGCAGCAGCGACTCAAACGCCAGACGAAAGGATGTAACAGAAACGGAAGTTAAATCGCACAGAAACACACACAGACTCGTATTTATGCACACATACATACATACATACGTTTATATATATACAGTCGGAGGCCTGTGGGCGTTTCGAAAGTGGCGGTACAAAATTCGGCCTGCACAAACGAAAAAAAGCTTGCGGCCGCGAATCTCGCCATTAGCCGCGGGAAGCACGTTCACAGACCTCTTTTCTCTCTGTCTCTCTCTCTCTCTCTCTCTCTCGTAAATGATTTTCTTTGATAAAGAAAAAGAGCGGCTCTTCCGCTGAAACGGAGAAGCGCTCTTTGCTGTATGTATTTCACATGCTAGCAATGTGGCGGCGAGTGTAACGCACCAGTTAGTGAGAATTAGGTGTAACGAGCGGCGTTTAATTTCGACAAAAAACACCGTACATACGAAAGACTACTAGTTTTTTTTTTTCGAGAGGAGAGAAAAATTATGAAGCCTAAGAAATTGAACGAGCCTATGTTTATATGTTACACGTACGTTTTGGCTTTGAAGAAGCTACTGGAGGGCTATAAAGTTGTTCGTGACGTAATGCAGTTATAGAGCGCGGTATCCTTTGAAGGGTGACGTCACGAAATGACTGTAAAATTTATACGATGTAAAAAAAGGGCTGGGGGTCGAGTTGTACGAATCGGCTTACGGTTTCCTTTTCACTCGGTTTAATTATGAGAAACAGATTTCTACATTCCATATGCTTTTGCGCTAGGAGTCGTTTTTGTTCTTTTTTTTACAAGCTACGGTTAGTAAATATGCTGTATGTAAAACACATGTTCGCCGTATGAAAATACCGTGGGATTTGCAATCTAAACTATTCGAGCACATTTAATGATTATTATCAAAGAAATCAAATTATTTATATTTAATGTTTTTTAGATCAACGATCGAAATCACCTAACCTCAAAATCAATTTCACTTGAAAATTAAAAAAAAAATCCCCAGCTAATCCAGCGATATCGTATTCCACCGACTTTTCCAAAATCCACGAACCGCAAACCAATACTCCGTTAATCGCAAGATATCGACGCGCTTAAACCCAAAAATTGGATCTTAAATTGCCAAGACTCGATTTTTCTCCTTCGCTTCACACACTCACACACACTCCGCACACCGCGGTAGCGAACAGTTCGCCTTGGCGTTGAGTTTAATTCGGGATGCATGCAATTATGCGTAAACACACGGAGTCGGCAGCATATATACAGTATATCGATGAATCCGGAATGAGATCGATTCCACCTAATAATAGAATGCGCATGTAATTATCGTGCGCCTCGCGATAGTAGTGCGGCGCATACGGAACTTCCTAGTCGCGGGACGAACGACGAGCTTTTCTTAACTGCTATATACTCGACACATTGCATGCCGATTGTTAGCCAAACTTAACTCTTTAGGTTGTGAATGCGAACGATTTCCTATTTTTATTCATATTGTTTTGTAATTAGTTTTTATAGGGAGATCGCCATGGAAATGCTTTCTCGTTTTACTTGGGCATGGTTTGCTAAAATTGGTACTTACACTGATTTTTAAAACGTATATTTTTATCGATTTATTGGCTTTTTGTTGAATAAATATGTTTGTTTTTTAATACTTGATAATCATGACCAAGTTTGAAATGTTTTTTAATTGATCTATTGCATTTTAGTTTATTTTATTTTAGTTTGAAGTACTAAATTCAGTTGAATATTATATGAAAATATCATCAACTCCCTAATGTCAAATTCAAGTCGAATAACGGAGGATTAACGAACAACGTTACATAGTAAACTTCGATTTGAAACTGTTATCTACGCAAGTCAATGTTTTACCCGAACTAAATCGCCTTATCCCTATAAATATTAAAAAAGGAAACATTCGTACTGCACGTATTGCGATGCTGGTACATTTTCAAAAATTCTCTCTCCCTCTCAGCAGCAGCAGCAACTACCGGAAAATAAAATCTCGAAACGGTTGATCGAGAGCCGGGGCAAAGCAAACGTTATGTGCAGCGCGAGAGAGCGAGAGAGATTCAGCGTAAAATAAATAAAACAATACACGAAGCCAGGGCTATCTAGATATGTGCGAACTCTCTCTCTGTCGTTCTCACTCGTTCTCGCATGTGTGTCTAAGCTTGTTTAGAGAAAAAACATGGCTGCGGGTGTTGAGCGAAATCGAGAGCTCGGCCGACGCTCGCACTGCAGACACACACAATCACACGTATATAGGCTCCTTGAACCCGCGCTGGCGGAATTAAAAGAGCGAGTTTCTCTCTCTCTCGCGCGCTCTTTCGATTGCTGACCGACGTGATTCGCGTGCGACGCCGATTCGTTTCGATTAATATAACAGAACGATGTAAGCGCGCGTACGTTCGATATAAATTATACAAACATGCGCGCGCGTGTGTGTGCGAGAATCGACAGCGAGAATAGAGTGGGAATCGAAGCGAGGACGAGACGAGAAAATTAACGGAGATGACGATTGGACGATTTGAAGTTTATGATTGCGATAGTGATAATCTGTGGTAGCGTTTAGGAATCAATTTCTAAGATGTTTAAAGTATAACAGTTTATTCAAAACCGACGGTAAAGTATAATATTTTATTAAAAAACCACGTGTCCCAGCAAATGTTTGAACGATGTACTTTCGATTTCCAGCATTCGCCCATTGTTTGTGTTTACAGGAACCAGTGCAAATTTAGCGGACAATCGGTGTTTGTTGATCGAACTTTTCGCGTGTTTCTCGGCCATGACAATGACCCAAAACTGTTATTCATTTCGATACACACTCGACTGTTTATCGAAAGTTGCAAGTGAAGTCGATCATGGCAAAAATATGTATATTAATTAGAAATCAGCTCCTTGGCAGTATTTTAACGCGGTAGCGTAAAAAACAAGGGAAACATATCTCTTTCAACATGAAAGCTAATCTTACATGTGATGTAGCACTGCATTGTTTTTATTGCGATACCAGCCTGATAGAGTTGTCGGATTATTCATTAATCATGTCACGCAGTGCTGCAGCGTACACACAAAACCATTTATCTCGAGTGAATACAAATTTATGTACATGTCCTGCTGGCAGACTGACTATGGCGAGTAAGCTTACAGGTGGAAAAAACGTTCTCTATCATCAGTTAGACGCATACAAAGAAAAAATCAAATTGTAGAACAAATGACAGAAAATGCAAAGAGCGGCAAAGAGAAATCCCAATGGGAAACGTCGTTGCGGATTTTTTATTTTCGTATGATTCATGCGCGCGGAAGTTATTAAACTTTTATCGTATAGGCAGCTATTTTTAAACAATGCGCGGTGTGTGCGCAGCCGGTGTGTTTGTGTATATAGGCGACCTATTCCAACTAATAAAAAAACAAAAATATTTCACTCCGAGGCCCGTTAAAAGTCATAGATTGATGCGGCACCAGATGTATTTATTCCATTGTAGCTTTTAATAGGGAAATTATCGCAGCGCGAACTCTTTTTATTATGCAGATAATACCGAGCCGAAATTTTAATTGGCAAAACGCGCGAGATCTTTGCCCAAAATGGAGTGACATATTGCGTAATCGCGCCCGATTATTATCTCCGTCCGCCGCGTGCATTGTCCTCGCTCGTCGAAAACTCGCAATTTTCATAATTAATCCAAGTGTGCAATATGTCAACTCACGTGTGGCGTAAATTCGTCATAGCTCGTAAAACGTCAGCATGTATATATACCGCACAAAGGAGCGTGTGCGCTAATCGCTTTCTTCGAAAAGCACGTGTCGCGAGAGAAAAAAGGGAACTGGTGGTGGATATATTGTGAGGATCTGCAGGTGCATACGCCGGTGGCACGTGTATGCGAATGTGTGCGAGTAAGATCGTGATGTGCGACTGATGAGAAAGAGAAGAGGAGGGAATTTTCCAAATACCGGATGACATATCCCGCCGATTTGCCGCACGAATATGTTCACGTGGAATATAGAACCTTCGCTTCTGTTGTTTCTAACTTTTTTGTTGTTGTCTCGTACTGTTGGTTTCGTCGTTTTTACCTTTTATAGGATTTTTACAGCGTTAGTATCCGGGTCATAATTTTGATTTTCACTGCTTTTCCAGCAGTACAACGTCTACGTTCTATCGATCATTTTGCTATTGCAATATTTGATGCAATGATATGTGATGAATGGGGCCTCGATGGATGTGCGTCTGGTTTTATGTGTTTGTGTAATTTACTTGGCTCTCGTTTTCGTTGAGAACTTGGATCTTTGAATCCGCAGCAATATAAAATTTTAAATTTTATTGAAGAAAAAAAAATAAAAACTCTCAAACTAGTTTCACCAACAAATTCAAAATGCAAAGCTCAAACCCTATCCATCATCCCAACAAAAAAGAAAAGAGAGAGAGAGAAATCGTCCGAGAAAAACTAACCTCAACGATCGTCGCACCAGACACTCTATACTCTTATAACATTGAGATAAAACTCGATAGCGCATATAACGTGGAGAGAATAGTCTGCAGCCGCGATTCCGTAAAGCTGCCGCAGCAGCAGCAGCAGCAGCAGTAGCAGTATAGAAGCGAAACTCGGGTGCACGTGTACGCGCGGGCGGGGGAAGTCGACTCGAGCTCGCGATCGATCGCCCTGCTCTAGGCGAAAGCTTCGGCAGCCTTTCTCTCTGTGTCGCCGCCTATATATATATACATAACACTCGCCGCCGCGCCGCCGGGGGCTTTCGATGTCCCGACGATTTTTCCTTTGTCGATTTTTCACGCTCACTTTCAGCCAGCGAGACAGACTCTTCTGCCAGAAGTCTCTCCTCGCGTATATATATACCTACACGGTATCTATCTCGTCGTGTACCATATATATATATATATCTTGCCCGAGATCAAAGTCTACCACGAGAATTGCGCTTTGTCGCATGTACTCGTCGCGGTTTCCAGCCGCGCAACATCCTCAGAGTCTGCTGTTTTGAAGCGGAATATTTGAAAAATGTTGGGTATACCTTAAATGTGTTTTCTTCTTGGTGAAAGTAATGATTGAGCTTCTGCAGGTGCGTGTGTATTCGTTATATACAAGTTCGCTCAAAACGATTCGTCCCGAAGTTATACAAGCTGCTTTATAAATCTTTTCTCCGCGTCGCTCCAAAAATATGAGCACATCGAAACATTGCTGTAAGTTAGTTTCGAAACGAGCTTTCAGCCAAGATAATCCCTTAAACTTCGGCAGCTGTTTAAAAAATTTTTGAGAAAGCTCTCGAAACATGTTCGTATTTATACAGCGGTAAAAGATAAAGCGTTACCGATGAACTTTGACAGGAGCGAAAACGTCGAGAGTAATCAATAGCGAGCTACGAGAGCAAGAAGTAATTTGATGAACTCATCTGTCATAAATCCGAAAAGAAAACTCTCATCTCGAATGGATATTATCCTTTGAATGATAAGTACTGAATCTTTCCGAATGAAAGGCGCAGATCCCCGGGAAACCGTGTCGATATGCTCATTATAACGGCGATGGTATAGAGAGCGAACCTTGACACCTCACGCACGCACATCACTCTCTTTCTCTCTCTCTCTCTCTCTTTCTCTGTGTGTACCTTTCCGAATCCAGCGGCACTGAATCAACACCAAATCACGTGTCGATTGTGCACTGCAGCAGCAGCATCAACTCGTCCTCCTCGCCACTAACCTCTCCGCCATTGAAAAGAAAGTACACACACAGAGAGAGAGAGACATCACGCGCATCGATAAAACGACGACGCGAGCTGAATAAAGTATTTATACTGCACAATCGTACGAATAGTGAATTCTCTATTTATCAAAGCGAATCGTGCGAGATATGCACACATATATAGCACATGCGCGAGGAGCGAGATGACGACGAATGCACACGGAATTCCCGCGTTCGACATGGACTTAATAAGTGCTTATGATGCATTAACGAGTGTTTTTGTTCCTTTTCGATCATGTATGCGAATGTGTCATCGCGGTCACGATATGTAATATTCCATGTACGGATTACGATTTTGCAGGTTGTAACTCGATGAGTAACGATATGGTATGTTTCTGCCGGCGTTATTTTTGAGCGGTTTTCGGGAAATGGCGCGCCGATAGGCTGCGGTACCGTTATGACTATGCAAATGTCGAATAGCGATATAAATACAGATTGTGCACTGCGAAGCGGATGAATTTATGAACTGTCGTTTATAGGTGATTTTGTGATTCCGTTATGCACTCGTTAAATCAGCAATTTTATTTTCTAATTCGGATGGTAATTTGACTGAAATTGAGAGCGCGACAAATCCAGGTATTAAAAAAACAGGTATGAATGTTAGTTTCAGATGACAAATATTGTCGTAGTTTCGGAAAATTAACCAAATCCAAAAACGCCCATTCTCATCGCTAGCAGCGAAACTGTATTACGAGCAGCGACTTTTATGGCATCTCTAAAAAATTAGAAGGGGCATAGAGAAAAGGAAAGTAATCTCTTATATTGTCAAGTTGCCGAGTCAGGGAAGAGAACGAGGTGTAATAAGAGGTACAGATAAAACGAAAGTGCGCTATCGGGGGAGACGTCGGGAAATGGGTTTGGATGGCCCCGAGATCCTCTCTCTCTCTCTCTCTCGTCTTTCGATCGCAACTCGTCCTCCGGGTGCTCGGTTCAATTCCCCGCGCAATCGACTCTCTCTGGCTATAGTCACCCAGGCCTCCTGCTACTTTGTATTATTTAATCCGAATCGTTACTTCTATGAGTGTAATTTGGGAATTTGAACCGTCAGGTGGGAAATTTGGGCAAAGTATAACTGCAGGATCCTTGGCAATCACATCCTCGCTGGATGGCACTCATCTAATTTTCTAATTTGATAATTAGTATAGATCCAAATTAAATTTAAATTAATTTATAAGCACGATACTATATAGGTTGTGGGAATTGCAGCACCGCCAGGTGTTATTTTAAATATAGAAGCTGAGAGAGCGTCCGGTGTGTTTCACATCATTATCGATCAAAGATACACTTTTCAAAGTTTAGCCTTTTTCGCATCGACATTGAAACTTTGAGCAGTTTGAGCGCAGCTAATTACATTAATATTGGCTTTCTCATCAATCTCCTCCACTTATTCCACCTTCTTTATATATATATTAAATTGCGCCGCGCCTTAAAAAGTAATTCCATCACAATTTTTCCTCTCATTTTTCCGCCACCTTCGCGCCAAAAGGTAAAAAAAAAACAACATCCTTTTCCAAGCTGCCGTCAATAACGCATAAAAAAACCCAAATCCCCGCGAGCAATCAATATGTAAATTCAATAAGCTCGAGCAGCAGCAGCGGGGACTTCACTCGCACAAATTTTTCATCCATCAAATAGAAACCTCGCACAATCCGCGTATAACTACATTACTTACCCATCCTAATCACGAAAAAGAAAAAGAACAAAGCTCAAAACTCATCGCAGAGCCATGAATTAAACCGCCCTCCTCGCCCCCCATCCCGGAGAGGTGGCGAAAAAAACTCGCATGTACGAGAACGAGGTAAAAAAAAGAGAAGGGTATAGATGTGCAGAAGGAGAAGAAAATAATAAAATCATTTACAGCCTCGCCCACCAGAAACAGGACACACACGTATGCGCTCTGCGCGCCGCTAAAAATAGAAAGGCGGAAGAGAGCGACACAGAGAGAGAGAGAGAGAGAGAGAGAGAGAGAGAGAGGAAGAACGCATGTGCAGTGGCAAGGGAAGGCCCGACCTTGACTTCCTCGTTCATTCCTGCACTGTCGCTTCTCTCTCTCTCTCACTCTCTCACTCTCTCGCGCTGCACACATATACCTTATACATCTGTATATACGGATGCATCCACGACTAGTCCGTCTATCTCTTTCTCTAGCGTTGCGAATTCGCGTTTTTCCATTTTTATCATCCGCGCGCGCGCTCGCGCTTATATATATACACTGTACAGTCCCACACTCTCTTTCTCTCTCACTCAACTCAATCGTGCACATGTGTACACACACACACAAAATGTACACATTTCCGTTGTGTGCATGTGTGTGTGTGTGCATTCGAGGCTTTTGCATTCATAGGTAAACGTATTGGAGTAGCGATGCGAATCGAACGAGGAACTACTTAGACTCGTAGATATATATATATACACGTAGATATGTGTGTGTGCATGTGTACGAGTAGGATATAAAAAATAGTGAGCTTTTGCGTGCGATTGATGGAATCGATTGTGGTGTAACTCGGACAAAAGGAATCATGATTGACCAGTGGACTTTATCAAGAGATTCTTGCTGCACTTTTTTATGTTCATGCGGTTAAATTTTATGCATAAAGTTGGTATCGGTAATTGATTAATTACCACACCGAGAACTCATTAATTTACATTTTATGCGTTAATTATTCTGAGGCGTATTTATCACAAATATTGTCATTATAAGCGCGGGTATGCTTAAATAAATGTAATATAATGCACCGTCCTGCGATTAATTTTTCTGTTTGATTATTCAGTCGAATTTTGTACTGCATACCTGCAGAGTGACTTCATAACAGGCACCGCTTTTGTTTGCGTGTAATATACAATTTCAAAATGACAAAAACTTCTCTTAAAATGATTTACGTTCATTTCTTCACAGCTGACCCATCGATCATTTTTCACTGTATCGAATTTACATGAAAATTCGCTGCCGAAAGTTTCGCGGATCACTGATCCGAATTCGAGTTTCGAAATTCGAGAACGACGAATTCGAGTTCGGTGTTTCTGTCTCGTATAGATAGGCCACGTATAGATTACATCCATATTATTTCGGTATTATCGCCGAAACAATGCAGTCATGCGTACGCGTATTTCCACAAAACAATGGCGACAAATTGAAACGAAAATAAACACTAGTTATTAATTATGACAATAAAATATATGCAGCCTCGCTCGGTCAGGCTAAAAGAAAGAAAAAGAAGAAGAAGTCGGCTCGTGAAATAATAATTCAAACGCGCGTGGCGTAGAGCGTGTAAACGCGGTTCTGCAAAGCGACAGAGAAGGAAGGAAAAAATAAAGGACCGAATCGAATTTTCATCGTGCTTCTCTTTCTCTCGGCCTCTCTCCTCGCATTTATCGGCGTTCAATTACGTCCAGTACACGAGGCACGCAATAAAAACAGAGCAAGAAGGAGTAGAAGGAAGAAGAAGGAACGATCGCAGTACAGCACGACCGAACGCATATTATCGGCGACGACACTGCCGTCATATCGAATTTTTTCCCCTTCTCGCTTCTCTTTCTCTCTCTCTTCGTTCTCTCCTTCTCTCCTTCGTTTCGTTTTTTTTTTCATTCGCACAGTGCGTTCATCCAACGATGCAGTCAAGTCACGCCGCGTTCGAGCTGCTGCTGTTGCTGTCGCCGCATTCGGAAGTAAATGTCGGGGCAAATTTATATTTTTTTTTTCGGACCCGGACGTATTATTATTTATTGTGCGGTAAAGCATAAAAGGTTCGCGGAGTAATGACGTTTTATGTTCTTTCTTCTTTTTCTTCTCTCGCTGTCTTTTATTTACTTTATCTTCGTTTTTTCTTTGACGAATTTTATTTATTGCCACCGTGTGGTGTATTCCGTGTGTCTTTTTCGAGTTTTATCGATACTTCGTGTACCTCTATTTTTATGTCGACAGTAAAACGTCTACTTTTGGGGCATTCTCTACTATCGTTAATTGTAAAATTAAGTTTCTATATAGCGATCTTTCTTTTTCAATACTTTTTCGTTTTTCCGTTAAGAAAATTTAATTTAATGTTTTGTAGTTGAAAGAGTAATGGTTAGAACGATGTTGCTGAGGACTTAAACAACTGGGTTTTAAATAGCCAGCAACTCTAAATTAGAATATCTGAGTTATCCACAATAATTAGAGATAAAACTAGACATAATGTCAACAAGTAGTGCGGTGCGCACGTCATCAAAAGCACAACTGAAATTTCATGAATGCACATATATCCTTGTGCCTCGGTCAAAAGTTTCGAAACAACATAACATACTCGTGACCCCGAAATAAAAAAAAATAACTTTACACTCTGCACTTTTCCAACTAATTGTTGTACTCGTTCGACGAAAATGAAACTGTTTAATACACCTAGTTCACTCCAACTATTAGAGCGAACGCAATGTACAGTCCAATACGTGCAACAATTTTGTCCAGTTTTCCACATGCACACACAAAAGCGTCGTTATTACGTCCACGACAAAATCGTCCTTTCCGTCGACGCGCCGCCGGATACGCGACGCAATCAAAAACCTGTTGACTTCCTCTGCGCGTATATTCTCCCTCCATCTCCGTCTAAACGATCCCAATCGTAATCTCCGTCCCTTTTTTTATGGAGCCGCGTGATTATTCTCCCATTCCAGGTCCCGAGTATTTCGGGAATCTCCCTTTTTCTTCTGACGCTCTTCAGGGGATTATCGAGACACTCTTCTCGTGGCTCCTGGGAGACTCTGTCCGATTTTCGGAGACTGAGCTGGGAATTGATTGTAAGTGCGAGGGGGCTTTTTGTCGGATTGCCGTGGGAAGACACAACCTTCTATCTTTCTTTCGAACGGCTTGCGATGGAGGATGTGTTAAATGGCCGTTGGAATATCGACGGATTTTTGTTTACCTTGCGGCCGACTTATATATCTTGGAATTCCTTTCCTTACCGATCGGTAGATTCAATTAGGAGTACCTACGGGTGTACACTTTGAATTAGACTCGCTACGTCGGATATTATTCTTGCCCTTTTCCTGATTAACTTTGAGTTCTTGGAAAATATTGAAAACTGTACCATTACATTGATTAAATAATTCTGAACTTTCTTTGCTGAATGATAATTTGATGAAAAGCAAAGTTTGCATTACAGGTGTAATTAATTAATTTTCTCAGCTCGATTTATCGCTGCGTATTCATCACTGTATTTATCAACTGCAAGAAAAATTCATTCAACAACGCGTATTGTTACGCATCTCGCACATATAACACCTGCAACCGATTAATTCCCATCATAAACGATATATTATATTTTATCATAATTACTAAATTGCGCTAATTGCTCGAGCGATATCGGACGACGAGTATAAGGGAATGCGGCCTTATCGCACGAACGTATGGTATTGGCCATACGCGTCACGTTCGCGAAAAGGATATATAATCTGCAGCTCGGAGAGAGAGAGAATCCTCTCGCGCGTCATTGCGAAAGGTGGAGTCGTAAAAGAAAAAAGAATATACGCGGCAAGCGCCTGAAATCCTCGCTCGAAGGTAGTTAAAAAGGGAAGAGAGAGAGAGAGAGAGAGAGAATAACGCGCCCAGTTCGCCGAGGGGATTTCAACGTGTAATTACTCGCAGTAGTGTAAGAATGCTAATTTCTCTATGTATTTAATATCTGTCTTCGTTGTTTTGTTTTTTCTTTTTATCGTTTTTACAGTGCCGCGGCAGAAATTGCGTTCCAGATTCTTTATTTTTTCTCTCATTCCTTGCCTTCGTGCATGCATGCATGCATGCGTGAGTGTGTGTGTGTGTGTGTGTGCATTCTTCAGAGGTTAAGTTTGAGGTTATTAATAGATCTCTCCCCGACTGTCTATAGTCTAACCGATGCACTCGTACACTATATAAAGTAAATTTAGAGTCGACCGTAGCTTTAGCTATATACGCTGTAACGGTTATTTATAGGTATACGAAGCTTTTAAAATTACACGGTTGAGTTTTGAATTTTTATACATATGAATTCCTGGGGGAGGGAGGAGGAAGGGGGGGGGG